>CM062809.1:246896291-247093120 GCA_031772625.1 Pinus tabuliformis
AATGTGTTATTAATATAATTTCCCCTTTGGGGCTTTCATGAGTATAATTATTTGTGTCCCTTCCTTAGTAATAGGATATTGAAGCCTACAATTGGTATCAAATCTAATTGTATGTATGTTTTTCAGTGTACTAAAACATTTTAGCATAGCACCTTCTTGGAATGTAGCATTTTGTAGGTCATATGAGTAATTAGAAATAGTTTTGGTTGAGAGGATATTTTGGGAATTAGCATCGATGTTGAAAGAAGGCATGCAATGCAGGTGATGCCCCTGACTAGCCTCATCACCAATGAATTCATGGTGAAGTTTCAAATCAGCTATAATGGTCATGCATGCTGCTACGATTCATGAAAAAATGGCATCATTTGCTAAAAATTGTGGCTTAGGTAAGGTGTTGCTAACACCTAGTATTTCTGATGTCATCAATTTTCATTCATTCTCTCATGGGAAGCATAATATTTTATTTCTAGATTTAATGCAAGGGGTCTTAATCATATGCTATAATGACACAAAATTGTTACAGGCCATGTTGTCACATCTGATCAATAGGACTGTAAACCGGATGAATCAATATCCAGGAACATGTTGTCATCATCCCTTCATAAATCCCTAAGCATGACCTCTCTAAAAAGTCTGAGTTTCTGGGACAAATTGTTCAAAAACACTATTTTTATCCCCAATGCACCTTGCCTCCTTAGCCACCTGTGTTCAGCGCATGTTGCATGCTTTTCCACCTGTGTTGGTGAGCATTTGTTCCTCCCTTATATAGGTGCATTGATTCTAGAAATTCGGAAAAAATATAAAAAATAATCTGTAGCTTCCTCTTATAGAAGCTTCCAAGGTAGTTTTAACAATTTACATCGGATAGAAGGCTCTAATTCCTAACTAATCTTATACTTGAGACCTCATCTCTTATCCCTTGATATCATCTTCCCCTATTAGGTGGATCTCAAGCCTAGATTGGTAATTGGATAAGAATTCCTAAACTACCACACTCCTATAAATTTACTACCTCCCATAAGGTCTAGGTTGGATTTTAGAGATTGATAACACCCTTATGTTGTTGTTTTGAGCCTAAAGGGGTCATCACATTCATGCATTAGGGTTGGTGTTGAGGCGTGATTTGTGACAAGGAATGACAAGTCAACTTGGGTAGACATCTACAAATTCATGTACTATTTATGGTTGTAAACACTCTCCTATATTTGTCAATACAAAGAGTATCTTATTTTCCTATATTTGTTGTGTTATGTTTGCACTCATGTATTTCAATGCCATGTTGATTCATTGAATAGAGATTTTAGATTAGGCTGTGTGGATGTTGTGGATCATTTTCTTGTTTTAGTTGTGTGTGTAGGTTCTAATTATAGCACTTGGAGCAAGAGTTGGAGCTTACAAGAAAGGAGGAAAGGAAAGCTTGCTTCAAATTATAGGTAGGATTTTTCCCATACTCTAATTTATCTTAGGAAAATTTCATGTTTTTTGTCTTCTGTTGTTCTAAATCACACTGCTATAACTAAGGAATTCACCTTTGTCCGCAATCATGAAAATTATATATAACACCTACTAATGAAAGCAATGAATTTGTGGAGAATATTTTGAATGATCTAAATACACTCAGAATCAAAGGAGAAGGACCCATAAATACTTTAGTCTATTTTTTGCAATTAATGGGGATGGATGATAAAATGATATTTGAGGGAGATTTCTATGTAAATGACACACCTAAAGAACAAATTAAAAAAGAGGGAATGGATAGAATTGGCTCATTGAATAGGAATAATATTGTGAAACGAAAAATGGCTTTGAGGAAATAAGTGGTTGTTGGGACAAAGAGGGGAAATCAATGTTGTCTTAGAGGGAAGATGGATTTGTAGGTTGCAAATAAATAACTTGTGGATCCTATTTATTCTATATGAAATCCTATATCTCATCATCATGTTGGGTCCAAGTACAAAGTTTATCTAATCTATGACTTTGTTTGGCCATATGTTGATAGCATTAAGGGTGTGACATATGCTTTTTGCTAAAGTGAATAACATGATCTCAATGAATAGTATTATTAGGTCTTATAAGATATTGGTTTCTGTAAGTTTCATGTATGGAATTTTAGTCATTTGATTTTTCTTTACACACTTTTGAGAAAAATAAAACTACAATGTTTTCTATATAATGGTGAAGTTGAGGGTTGGGATGATTCTTGGTTCCCAACAATACAAGGAATTAAATAAAGAGCCTTGGTTTTGGAGGAATAATACAAGACAAATTGTTTTAGTCATATGGGTTATGATGATGTAAACAAGGTTTAAAAAATGGTCAAATTTTATAAGTTTATAATCAAGTTTTCTTGCAAGTTTGAGGTAAAATTGAAATGAAGGAGTCAAATCTCTAAGTCAAATTGAGATTGTAAGTCAAATTAAGTTCAAAGGTATTAGTCATGTAATGAATATTTTTTAAAGTCATGTTGAGTCAAAAGTTCAAATGTAAGTAACAAGATTATTGCTTTTGTAAGAAAAAGTGAATGTCAAGAAAAGTCATGAAAATCCTTGAGAGTTATTTATGTTAAGAGGAAAAGTTGAAAGTTATTTTTTGATGTATTGGGCCAAAATTAAAGTTAAATTATTGATATAAAGAGTTTAAGTTGAGAGGTTGAATTAGAGTCAAGTAAATGCTTAGTCTTGAAGAAGCCATTAATGTGTAATTGCATGTATGTCTTCAAAATAAAAATAAAAAATAAGGGTGCATGATCAGTGGTACCCAACACCTGAGTTAAATCTATATTCAAGTCATTTCAATAGTGCAACAATTAATTCTGGCAAATCAAGGTCATATCTTTCCTTGTTGGACATTGTACAAACCAAAAAGAAACATTTTTGTAACCATGTAATTGTAGGTGAATGAAGAAGACTGTAGGTGTCTTGTTGGATGGAGACATCCCTCCTACAAGAAATAATTTTATGCATATATTTTGTGGAAGATTTAGAGAAATAATTACTCAAAAATACGATATCAAAAAAGACTGATTAAGAGATATGAAAACTCCATGACAAAACAATACGACAAAGGAAGCACAAACAACATTAACAAAGAAAATGTAAGAAAAATAAAGATGGACTCTTGGACATGAATAGAAGAAATCAAATGAATGAAGCAGTAGAAGTCGTGGAAAAGGAAGACAATAAAAGTGACATAAGAAGAAAAAGGAAGATGAAGATATGTGCAATATTAAGGACATGAAGCAAAGTAATAGTAATAGTACCATGTGTTCAATTTAAGATGAAAATGTAATGAATCCAGGAAATTAACATCCCTAAGCAGTTTAGTGGTGCTAAATAATGTTTTTAAATGATGGAAATAAAATGATCTTGGTCATATATTTGTAAAATGACTAAATTTTCCTAAATAGAAATTTGAATCGAATGTAATTAAGTCAATGTTGATGTAAGCCTAATGAATTAAGTATACCTCCATAACTGAATATTGAATGGTTCGTGGTAAACCAAGAACAACTTGTCATAAAAAAGGAATGTTTGTGGTAATATCATACCATTTAATAGTCCATGGTCATCTGAAACCCTTTATATGTGTGGAAAATTGAAACCACTTGATCTAATGTATGTTTATGGTAATATAAAACCATTAATGTGTATTTTGTGGTCATTCAAAAACACTTAATATAATGTTTGTGGTAATATGAAACCACTTGAGGATTGTAATTTTTAAAGGTAAATCAATGTCAAACTTTCAAGATGTAATGATTGAGGGTCATCCACTAAACCCCAGAGACGTGATGGTTTAGGGTAATCAACAAAAACCTAGAGGTATGATGGTTGAGGATCATCCAAAAAACCCAAAGGTGTAATTGTTGAGGGTAATCAAAATAAATCCCAGAGTATGATTATGGGTCATCTAAAGGATGTTGTTATGGGTAATATAAAGAAAACACAAGCTTATGATCAATCATGATGCAAGGGGATTGAAATTGTTTGTGATTGAAGATATGGTTTTTGGATACACGATGAAAATTGAAGATGAATGAAGATGAAGACAATAGATCAAAGAAGAAGATTGCAAAAGGTATGAGATAAAGACAAAGCATCAAAGAAAAAGAGCATAGAAGATGAAGATGAAGAAGGGACTTGTTCAAATAAAATTGAAGATTACTTATTGAGATCACAAGTATTCATTAAGGGGGAGTATGAAGGAATAAATCCTACTTGTTGTTACAGACATTTTTGTGCCTTACAGCATGAAACATGAAATGTCGATAATCTAAGGGATCCAAAGTCCCTAAACATGTTGTTCCTACCCCTAGAGGAACAAGGTCAGCAAACCACAGCACTAAAAATCAGTTCTCCACCTGAAAACACTCAAAAACAAGCTAATTCTGGATCATGTCAACTGCTCCACTGAGCATCTGCGCTGAATGTCAACTGCTCCACTCTGTACCTGCGCTGAATGTCAAATCTAATGAAGGCTACCTGCGCTGGGCGAGATTGGCCAAGTGGCACAGTCATTCTGTAAGGTGTCAAATGCCCAGGAAGCTTCCAAAATGACACTTGGATCAGGGAATTCGCCTTGTGATGAGTAAGAGGATCTAGATCTCCAAGTGGAAGCAAGAAACTCCAAGTGGACTCAAGAACTGAAGAATAACTGAAGTGGGAGAGGACACTAGTCAGCTTCATGCCAAGCTCAAGCTGACTCATCCTTTCTCCAAATCTCCTATATATAGAGCTCTCTCATGAGGTCTAAGGAGGCGGGAATCTTGTGAATGTAAGGAAGTGCTGTTGGTTTGAGTATAGAACTATTGGGTGATTGCTTTGAGGGAGGTGAAGAGGAGATTTCTTTCTGCTGGGAGGTGTTGCTGGATTGGGCCTATTATGGTTGTAACACTCTCAGAACTTTACTTCTTCCATTAATAAAGCATTTGAGGTTCTTCTATATGCATGTGTCTCTGTGGCGTATTGATGCTTGTATATTTGATTTATTCTAATCCTTGAATCAATTATGGATGTATGCTTCTTGTAGTTTCCCTTTCTTGTGCTTTTGCAGGATCTTTGTGTAGCTGGGCCAGTGAAAGAGCAAGGAGCTGGGAACAAGCAGAAAAGAGGGAAGATTGGATCAACCATTAGCGGAAGATAACGGTTAGTGGATCCCTTTCTCCTCTCTCTTACATCTCATAAAGAAGTAATCTTGAATAGCTTTGTATTCAGTTGTTGCTGAGGTACTATCACCCTTAGAGTGGGATAGGGTCATTCCGTATTGGATACTTTTCCCAACAACAAATTGGCGACTCCACTGGGGATCGTATCTTGTTGGTTGTTTGTGTTTTTGCTATTCATTTCATAAACAAAGGGAGTACCGAATCGAACTGCATTTGGATCTTTCAAATGCAAAGTAGAGGGCAGCTACTCTAGCTCAGTTTCTGGGCAAGTTTATGATTTGAAGAGCTGATTCAAAAGGACTCTAATAAGCTCTTAGTGATAGCTTTTCATCCTCCTTGTCATCCCTTAGTGTGTCCTTGACTGATAGCTTCTGATTTGGCCAAAAACTGTGAATTTTTGAGCAATCTGTGACCCGAAAACCAAGAGAAACGAAAGTTTCGTTCTTCAGTGCAACTGCTGTGAAGGCTGTCTGCATTTCAGCGCAGTTCCCGAAGGGGCTACCTGCGCTGAAGGTCAAACAGACAGTGTCCCACCTGCGCTGGACCAGTCTTGCCTTGTGCTACTGGGGTTTCCTGCTGTTTCTTGCCCTGTTTTCACTCTTGTTTTTGCTGCCTGTTACCAGTCAATGTGCCTATCTGAAACCAACTTTCCTTGCCACTATTCCACCTCGGTTGTATAAAGAAACTGTGTTTGTTCTTTGTGTATTTCTTGTATCATTTACAGTTTCCCATAACGAAAGTGAACTAGTCTTGCTGTGACCTCTTAGATCTAGACCTGTGATAAAGTGTCATTTTGATCTTAAGAGTTAGTTTGTTTGCTGTTCATAGCTGATTGAGCTTTTGCTTTCATCATATGGTTTGAATTTATATATTTCTAGTGTCGAAACAAGTAAATCTTAAGGTGTCTTTCGATTTTGGACAAGCTTGTTTGCTTTCACTTGAAATTGAATTCAAAGTTATACAACAGCTTTCTTCTTGTGTCGCACAAACATTAAGAAAGAGAAAAGAAATACTTGCATTGTGCATGTGCATTATGACAGTTTGCATGTTGATTTAGGAAAAAGTGCATTAGTGTGTGCTCTATGATCTGTGTGAAAAGATGTTGTCTTTCTTTTCCCTCAGTAGTTAAGATTTTCAAAGTTGAAAGATTGAAAAGCTTGCTTATCATCTTAGACTGCATTTAGGAGTGTTACTATACATCTCGTGGTGATCCATAAAGGCAAACTGCTAAACAAGATCAACCTTAAAATAAATTGAATTTACATAACAACGCATTGAAACATAACGCAAACACGTAGAGGTCTAAGCTAGAGACGTGTTCCGGCATCGTTAAACGTGATATCTTAGCGTTGAGTGGTTGGGTGATTCCTCCACGGTGAAGCGATAAGTATCAATACGGACTTGTGCTCCCACGTACCGTCGCGTATATATTGGGAGACCCCTATAGGAACAAAGCCTTTATCCAATAGGAAACTGTGTCGACCGCCCTACTGATCGCAATGCAGTGAACACAGCATTCACGAAGATCGACCACTCGTACCGTAAAACGTATTCTGTGGTTTTGCGAAAAGTTTGGCACACCCTCTGCCTAGAACTCCAGAGCAGTTTCTTTTGGCCTTCTTCAAACTCTATAACTGAAAAAGTCCATCCGAGCATTTGTCACTTCGGGCTCGTTAAAACATCGAAGGAGACTAGAGTCATCTTTAGCTTTTTCTCGACTCTTAAAAAGTGAAAAAGCAAGTTGTGTCTAAAGCGTCGTTATAAAATTTATTTTAAACGGAACATAATCACCTCCTATTCCCGCGTTGATCTTAGGTTGAGAACATGGAACACCCCAACCAAGGAATTACACATGATGGAAGTCCTAGTCCATTCTCCTCTTGGGGAGAAGTCGGTGCGCCCCACATGGCCACATTGTCGCTTCCAGGACTGACAATTGGCCTGCCTATTTGGCTATCCTCAACCAATGTAGTTCAGACCACCATGGTTCCTGAACAGTCGAGTCAACAGTTAGATCAGTCTAGAGCTGCCCACCAGCCTTCTACTTCCTATAACTCTTCCTCTAATCCTTCATCTTCGCAAGGTAGAGCCGGCAAAAGCCAAGCTCCCATGGAGAAGAAGGAGAAGAAGAAGAAAGAGAAGAAGAAGAAGGAGCCTAAGGCGACTGGGGGCAAGCAAAAGACATCTGACAAAAATCCACACACAGCACAGACCGGGCCTAAATCGCCATGTGTCATATGTAGAGGAGACCACTTCCATAGAGATTGTCCCTGTATTCCCCGGATACTAAGGGACTGGTCCCCTCGGTTGCACAATTCGGGAGCGTCAACCTCTGATAGCCATGTTGATTGCTTACCGTCAACCAGCGAAAGTGAAGGTTCAAGACAAAGAGGGGGAGCAAGATCCCCCTGCAGACTGTGTGAAGGCGGTCACGCCATCCACCGTTGTCCCTTCTTAGACGAAGCGAAGAGAGTTTTGGAAGATCGCCCGGTTTCACCGTTGAGACTTCCTCCTGGATACAAAAAACTCGTGCCAAGTCCTTCGTTGGTTGAAAATACAGCTGGCCCGCTCAAGTGGTCAGCTGAAGCGTCAGTCATTGAAAATGAACCTCCTGAATCCAGACCAGACGAAAGTCTAAAGGTCGATACGGCAGTTGACCCGGTTCTTCCTTCAGAGGATTCATCCTCAAATGACACCGTCAATGAAGATTCATCTTCAAATGACACCCTCACTGAAGAGAATAAGGATGACACCATCCAGATTCTTTTCATCAACACAGATTCTGATGAGCATCAGGGCAATGCGCCCATTCCTTTATCGCAGGAAGGAACATCGTCAGGGTCATATCCGGTCGTGTATTCGGTCCCACCACCAAGCAACCTGGTTGTATCCTTTGATTGGAACCAACTAGGCAGACCCCGGTTACCAGCCAGTATACCATTCAGAATCATAGTCCAAATTTACAGGATGGTAATGGCTGGAACTATCATTGATGAAGGGGCATCTGTGAGTATCCTTTCCTCTATTGCTTGGAAAGCACTGGGTTCCCCAGAGCTTTTGCCTGAGATAAGAAATCTCTCGGGTTTTGATAAAGGAACCAATCGACCATTAGGGATCCTCCCCAATGTACCTGTTACGTTGAAAGGGAAGACCGTTCAGATGAACGTGATGGTTGTTCAAGGACCCTTGGATTATAACCTACTCCTTGGACGAGACTATATATATTGCATGGGAGCTATAGTCTCCTCACTCTTTAGAGTAATGTGTTTTCCACACGAAGGAAGAATGGTCAAGCTCGTAGACCAACTTTCATTTCCGGGATCACGCATCGCAAATAGTCACATACCAACCCTCAATGGTCTATTCACCCAAGAAATGTCTCCACCCCCAGTCCTCCTTCCCGATGAGTGCGAGTGATTCGGAAAGATGGGACTGGAACCCAGGGGGCATGCATCCTGGTCTGCTTCGGGCAGAGGAAACCTTGGGTATAAGGTAGAATTTCCGCGAAGGAATATGACTAGTCCGTACCCCGTCCGTGGAAGGAAGAGGGGTTGTTCTAGAACAGGATTCTTTTGTCAAGGTTACTTGTTTGACAAAGAGTCATTCACCCTTGTCTATTTCGGTAGACATTGCTGAAGAAAGAGATTGATTTGCGGCAGCAAATAGAACCATCTTTGGGTAACCAGAAAGAGGCAAGCCTCACCCTTTAAAACAAATGTTTTATCGGATAAGTAGGGGCAGCCTTGAAATTATACCTTACACCTGGGGGCATGCAACCTTTTGGAGTGCAAGCAAGGGACGACTATTTATTTTTTAAATTTTTAGGTCCTCCCTTTAAACCTGTAGGTCTAACCCTTTAAACTCGTAGGATTAGCCGTTTCCAAACTTGCATAAAGAAAGGATATGGGGCAAAGGTCAAAATTTGCCACATTAGGAGCATAGCTTCGTGAGATAAAGCTCCATAAAAAATAGCTATCTCACAGGAGGCAAAGGTCAAACTTTGCCACATTAGGAGCATAGCTTCGTGAGATAAAGCTCCATAAAAAATAGCTATCTCACAGGAGACATTCTTACCTTATGACTGGTATTATCGAGCAGTTTTACCGCGGAATTTATGCTCGTTAAAAAATAGAAAAGCGAGATCCGAGCAGTTTTAGCGTCATAGTTCATGCTCGTTAAAAAATAAACATAAGCTTTTGAGCAAGTTTAAGCTCGTTAAAAAATGAACTTCCCGGTAAATAACCATTAAGAATGTACCCTGATCAACCGTAAAAAGACCTTGGTCGTGTTTTGCTGCAGCCATCACCTCCACCGTTCATTTGGCCGATCGTTTACCTCCATATGATTGTTTACCTATTTTGAGGAACAGCTGCGAAGAGTGATTTCACCTAGCCATCCTTGTGACACTGCCGTGATTGGAAAATTCCAACCTGTACCTGGAATCTGCTGCTATCCCTGTTTATCACTCGTTCCTCAAAAGACGAGTCTTCTTTGAGCTCTTTTCTCCTGACTCGTAAAATATGAAAAGTTTGCCGAGTTTTGGCCTTCCAGCTCGTTAAAGTGACCGGAAGAGCTATCCCTCCTCTAGATTTTAATCTTTTTGGACCTGAGGGATTATTACACAAAAAGGTCGAGCGCTTGTTTTATTCGGCTCGTTAAAGTTATCGAAAACTCATCCCTTCTGTATTGTTTTATACTTTTTCGGACTTAAGGGATTAGATGACGAAAAAGGAATTTTGGAGTTAACTTTCTGTACCTTTTCAGACTCTTGAAAAATGAAAAGGACCGAGTTTTCCTTGTCGTTAGACTCGTTAAAATGATTAAATAGCGACAAACTTGTCTTTAGACGAGAACGAGTTTCCCTATCGCTAGGCTCGTTAAAACATAGCGATGGGCTTGCCCGAAGGGCAGGTTATAGAACAAGCATATGTTATCCTCCTCAAGCTTGACAAAAATAAAGAGGTACTGGTCAGAAATGACTGGGGAAAAATTGGGATAACCTCAAAACTTTAATGGTAGAAAGTCGCTCTTGAACATGACACTTTGTCCTCCGTATCACATCGGGTTGGGTTGTTTTCATTCACCGGTCTCATCACCATGGTCCTCGCCAAACCATCCACATTTGGGGTAATGCTACCGATCCATCACATCAGTGTCGTTATATGTTCAAGATATGTTGTTCAGAAAGAGTCAACCGTGTCCCATCCAATGCCATACATTATCCTTCATCCACCCATGATCGCCACCCTGAATCATATTTCACAGATTGTTTTCACCTCCACTAAAATCATTAGCTCCGTTCCGTGTCACTGATGTGGGATTCATTAAGGCCCTCCTTTGACGGATCGCTTCTTGTCGACTTCAGCTCATTATCCAAGAAGTTGATCTAGGAACAACCCCCTCAGTACTTTGAAGCTTGCATGCCTCAATGGCAAGTTTCTCACTTCCGGCAACAGGTATACATTAATGACCTTCGACCAGAAGATTTTGCGTGGTGTTCGACGCCAAGTCCTTTATTCACACCACGTGAATTGTACTGCAGTACCTTGAGGGTCATTGTCATTATTGGTGATTCCTCTCGCGCTTGTTAACGGTTTACATTATTGACCGGTAATCAAGCGATGTCTTTCCATGTTCGACTTCAGTGCAATTCTCACATGGATCGACTTGTACTAAGAGTGAAGATCGAACGAGTTTGAAGACCCCGGATCTAGTTTCATCCATCCGGGCTGCGATATATATTCAGGAAATATAAAGACATTGATATGTACATCATTGCAGCAGATGATCATCCTACTCAAAGGATGATAATTTCAGCAGAGAATTATCAGTCTACCATCAGACGATCGTCTGTTCTATGTACCAAAATGAATTTATAAAGCTGAGCATGGGAATGCCCGCCTCAGCTAGATCATGAAAGCAGAATGAAAAATAATGTATTGTATTGTATTTTATTACAGGGCACCTCTCAGCGATTGAATGAACTTCGGATCCTCCTGATAAAGCATTTCACCCGATAAACGACCTCATACTTTAGGGGGCAACTGTTATAGACATTTTTGTGCCTTACAGCATGAAACATGAAATGTCGATAATCTAAGGGATCCAAAGTCCCTAAACATGTTGTTCCTACCCCTAGAGGAACAAGGTCAGCAAACCACAGCACTAAAAATCAGTTCTCCACCTGAAAACACTCAAAAACAAGCTAATTCTGGATCATGTCAACTGCTCCACTGAGCATATGCGCTGAATGTCAACTGCTCCACTCTGTACCTGCGCTGAATGTCAAATCTAATGAAGGCTACCTGCGCTGGGCGATATTGGCCAAGTGGCACAGTCATTCTGCAAGGTGTCAAATGCCCAAGAAGCTTCCAAAATGACACTTGGATCGGGGAATTCGCCTTGTGATGAGTAAGAGGATCTATATCTCCAAGTGGAAGCAAGAAACTCCAAGTGGACTCAAGAACTGAAGAATAACTGAAGTGGGAGAGGACACTAGTCAGCTTCATGCCAAGCTCAAGCTGACTCATCCTTTCTCCAAATCTCCTATATATAGAGCTCTCTCATGAGGTCTAAGGAGGCGGGAATCTTGTGAATGTAAGGAAGTGCTGTTGTTTTGAGTATAGAACTATTGGGTGATTGCTTTGAGGGAGGTGAAGAGGAGATTTCTTTCTGCTGGGAGGTGTTGCTGGATTGGGCCTATTATGGTTGTAACACTCTCAGAACTTTACTTCTTCCATTAATAAAGCATTTGAGGTTCTTCTATATGCATGTGTCTCTGTGGCGTATTGATGCTTGTATATTTGATTTATTCTAATCCTTGAATCAATTATGGATGTATGCTTCTTGTAGTTTCCCTGTCTTGTGCTTTTGCAGGATCTTTGTGTAGCTGGGCCAGTGAAAGAGCAAGGATCTGGGAACAAGCAGCAAAGAGGGAAGATTGGATCAACCATTAGCGGAAGATAACGGTTAGTGGATCCCTTTCTCCTCTCTCTTACATCTCATAAAGAAGTAATCTTGAATAGCTTTGTATTCAGTTGTTGCTGAGGTACTATCACCCTTAGAGTGGGATAGGGTCATTCCGTATTGGATACTTTTCCCAACAACACTTGTGATTTTTAATTAATAAATTATATTATGGTTTTTATGATGTATACCAATTATAGAATCCTACATAAGAATGAGAGATGAGGAAAAATGAGAGAAATTAGGGATGGATGTGCCTCAAGAATGATAAAAAATCAATGAATATTAGTCCACTTTGAGGGGAAACCTCCTTTTATGTTGAATCCAATATACAAGACAAGATATGATGATCATAAAGCTAGGTCTCCTTGGTATATATTGAATACAAAGGGTACAATTATAATGAAAGGGTATAATGAAAGGTTCTGGTCAACCTACTAATATGACAAATAATCTAATCATGGATGCTTATTAAGGACTTAACATAAGAGCCCTAAGGCTTTAACATAGCCCCCCTCTTTTCAAATAGCTTACCATCAAAGCTTTATGAGTGATGGTGTTTCTTCGTGAATTTGCTCATTTCCCATTTAAATTCTTCAAGAGGTATATTCTTCCACATGATTAGGTACTCCATAATGATTATATTCCAAAGAGATAGAGAACATTGATCTGTAACTTTTTTTGGTTCAAGAATCAACTTCCCTTCTTCATCTAATTTTGGAAGTTTTTTTTGCACTAGCATAGTTTGTCCTAGAACCATTTTTAGGTAAGAAACATGAAAAACCTTAGCAAGATGAGAAGAAGGAAAATCTAACTCAAACACCACTTTATCAATTCTATGAATAATCTTGTAGGGTCCATAAAAAATTTTATCTAATTTGTGATTCTTATTTTGCTTGAGTGTAGATTGCTTATAAGGTTGTAGTCTCAAAAATACTTAATTACCCTACTAAAATTGCATTTCACTTCGATGTTTATCTTCTTGTTGTTCCATCATGTTTTATGTGATTTGAAATATTTCCTTAAGAATTTTCAAATTATCTTTAGTATTCTCCATATTTGACTCTACTTCCCATGCTTCAGACTTGTCTTTCCAAAAATATAAGATTCTAGGAGAAAAATATCCATAAGGGGCCTCAAAATGGGAGCATTTTAGTAGATGTGTATAGATACTATTTTACCCCCATTTTAACAAGGGAAACCACTTCATATATTGATATTGATTGTTTGAAGAACAACATCATAGAGAAGCCTCTAAACATTTCTTAACTACTTCAGGTTGACCAATTGTTTGTGGATGATGTGTTGAACTCATAGCTAATGTTGTTCCACTCATATTCCATATATATTTCCAAAATTTTCTTGTGAATTTTGGATCTCTATCACTTACTATTACCTTAGGAAGACCATAAAATATATAAATTTACTTCATGAACACTTATTCCACTTGGCTTGTTTTAAATATACTTTTAGTTCCACAAAAATGGAATCCTTAACTTCATATTTCGGTAACCCTATAATGAATTCCAATGATATATGTTCCCATCTTTGATTAGGTATGTGCAATGGTTGAAGTAACCATGGAGATTTAATTGTCTCTCCTTTATTTCATTACAAAACTTGACATTCATTCCTGTGTGTCTTACTAGTAGAGAGTCATGGGACTTCCTTAATATTAATTGTTTCAACTTTGGTTGAGGGAATAAAAAAAATTACCCTTCTACCAAAGTACTTATCCCTTCCATTCCCATCATTCCATAGATTCCATCCCTTCCTTTATATATTGTATGTTTTGTTTAGTATTGTTGTCATTTTTCCATTTATGACAAGCTTCTTCTAGCCACAATGAAACAGAAGATGTAATATAATATAAACTTGAAGCTTCTTCAATTCGAGAAAGAGCATATGCTACTACATTGTATCCCCCTTTTTTGTAAATTATTTCAAAATCAAACCCTTACAATTTTTCTACCCATGTTTGTTGCTCTTTTAATGACAAGCTTCATTCCAAAATATAATATAGGATATCAAGATATGTCTTGACTTTAAAGTGCCTCACAATGAGATACAAACACCTTTTCTTAATCACATGTAAAATTGCTTCCATTTATTTTTCATGCGTAGGCTTCACCAAATATTTTCCTTTGGATTGTTTGCTTTTAAAAGACAATGGTATCCTTTCTTTAGTTAATACTACTCCAATCCCTTGTCCCTATGCATCACACTCTATTATCAATGTTTTTCAAAAATTAGATGTCACCAATACCAGTGTAGAAGAGATAACATCCTTTAAGAGAGAGAATGTCAAAGTTGCCTCATCATTCCATACAAATGAATTTTTCTTCAAGAGAGATGTAAGCAAGCTTGCAATGGATGCATAATTCCTACCAAATTTTCTATAATATCCTATAAGTCCCAAAAATCCTCTAAAAATCTTGATGTTCTTATGATTAGGCCATTTTGAAATAGATTGGATCTTTTGAGGGTTCAATTCAACTCCTTTTTTAAAAACGATATGACCCAAATACTCTACTTCTCGTTTCTTGAAATAAGATTTGGATCTTTTTTATTATTTTCAAGAACTTGTTGAACTTTATCCACATGTTTAATGTGATCTCAATGGTTTTCTATAAATAAGTATATCATCAAAGAAAACCAACAAAAAATTTCTGAGATACAGTCAAAAAAATTGTTCATAAGGGTTTGAAAAGTAGCACGAGCTTTAGTTAACCCAAAATACATGACCAAGAACCCATAGTGTCCTTAATTTGTCCTAAAAGAAATTTTGGGAATGTTTTATTTTCTTAATTTGATCTAGTGGTATCCTAATTTAAGATCAATATTTGTGAAACAAAACACTCCAGCAAGCTCATCAATATTTGGGATAGGGAATTTATCCTTAATGGTGATTTTTTTTAGATATTAATAGTCAATATAGATCCTCCAAGAATTATATTTTTTTCTCACTATCACTATTGGAGCTCGAAAAGAACTCCTACTATATTGAATAATACCTTAATCTAGCATGTATTGTAGTGTTTTCTCAATCTCTCCATTTTGTTGATGAGGATATCTATAAGACCTTTTGTTAGGAGGAATACTTGTAGGTATTAGTTTGATTTAATATTCGTGATCTCTAAATGAAGTTATTAGGAATTTCTTGGAAGACCCTATTGTGGCTTTCCAATGTGCATATTAATTCCTCTAGAATATTTTTTTCTTTTTTCTTAACTTCTATAGAAAAGTTTTACCACAAGGCCTGTGCTTCCATCTTTTAGGATCTTTTTCAGTATATTAGACTTGATGACTTGAGAAGGTCCATTTTAATCCTTTGAGTTCGTATTAAATTCCTTCTAATTCAAATCTCATGAATAATATGTTATAGTTTGTGGAAATTGCATCCAATGTTCTCAACCATTGAATCCCTTAAACAACATCTACACCTCCAATGGCAAAAGGCATACATTCGGGTTTCCAATTTATATTCTATTATACTTAGTTTAATGTTGTGGCATTTTGCCACACAATAAATAATCCCTCCAATAGAAACCAAAACTTGAAATTTTTTTATTGGATATATAAATCATTTGGGTTGCTCCACTAATATTTCATCAATTAAGTTGAGGATACGATCCAAGTCAATAAGAACTATGACCTTTTGTTTCATAATATAACCTACAATTTTAGAGGTTTGAGGTGCTGACAAACTTGCCAATGCATGAATAAATAATTCACACCTATCTGAATCAATGTTATATACAATTTTGGCCTCTATTTCCTTTTTTTTTAAGTTGATAAGTTCTTCATCACTTATTTGTGTACATGCTTCCATTTCCTTTTCATCATTATTTTTCCAAGGTAAAAGCAATTGTTTCTTTACATTTATGCCCTTTTTACCATTTATTCTTACAACCAAAGCATATTCATTTTGCTCTTCTTTCCTCCATTTCCTTATGTGATATTCGAGTAGGTTTAAGTAAGGTTGTCTTTGGTGACAACATGGCGTTGGCATTGATGTCAACCTTAGGAGACAATCAACTAGTCGAACAATTGTGTTGGCATTCATGTCAACCATGGAGTACCAAACTATTTATGTTTGCTACCGGAATTTGATACTTTGGTAATTCACTAGTGTTGGAATTTGCGTGATGGGCCTGGCTACCAAGTGAATCAAATATTTGAATCAATCATTCATCAAGAACATTATGTTTTTGGTGGTCCATTGATTTGGTCCAAAATCATTGGATACATTAACCATTTGTTCCACTAATGATTGCATGTGTTGGTCCATTGTGATTTAGTTGGTGGTTGATCCAATCATCAAGTAAAAGTGGAATGTATTGTTAATGGTTTGATATGGTCTTCAAAAGGTATGAATGCATAAATTAATTCAGTTGTGGTGTGGATTGAAAGGGGCTTTATATATTGTGTGTTCTGAGGGGAAAATACACATTCCTATATAGCAATTAAATATTGTTGGATTGTGTGGTTGTCAGGGAATGGAGAGCAGATAGAAAAAATAGTTATGGGTTGAATTAATCATTAAGGTGGTTGAATTAATCTCGTATCTTTGACTGTGGATACATTGTTGTCATAGAAGTGATGTTATGGCATGGATTGGGCCAATCATTGTGTAATTGATCTAGTTATGGTTGGATTAGTTTCCATATGTGTAAACGCATTAATGAAGAGTTGATTTGGTCATTGGAACTTTGTGGATCTTATCCTTTGACATCTAGTTTATATACATAGTGTGATGGTTGAGCTTTGGTTTAACAATAGAAGGTGTGAGGTAGTGCACATTGTGCCTTTATAAAAGAGCAACCAAGTGTATGTGGGAAGTGTGTGACAGAGCACAAAATGCAAGTATTAAAGAGAATGTAGTGTGAAGATAATTGAATTAATGCATGTGTGCACTTGAAGCTTTAGAATGATGTATAAACCATAGAGGCAATGTGAATCTTTAGCGGAGATTGTATCTCTTGTAGTTGAGTATTTTGTGTAGTTGTACGCATGATATGGAAAAGACCAACAATAATATTTGTACTTGACCATATTCAATGTTGGTGTGCGTATAGAGGAGGTTGATTGATCTATTTTTGCAGGGATCATGTGGTAGAGTAGAGGAGAAATTAATTGTATATTCACCAGAGTGATGATGAGAAGAGTGACTTGTATGTGAACCTATAGAAAAAGACCTTGATCTAGCGTGTTGATAGAGCATGATGCATGGTGGAATGCTTAGTGTAATGGTGTAATTAGCTTGAATGAATGTTGTGTGCACATGGAAATGATTTACTCATAATGATACCGAACTTTAGTTACCAAAGTACCTATGCTACAAGACTTCAGTTACTGCACTGCCTGCAACACAAGACTCTAGTTATTGGATTTTTTGTTAACAGAGTAGTAGCATGTGGGAGTGATTCCAAAATATGGATTTATTGTTGATGTCATGTATTATTGTTTAATCGATGTAAATCTATGTGTTTTTAGTGAGGGTCTATGTATGAATGTGTATGCTATTGTCGGGGAGAATTATAAGCAAAGATATTATGTGTTATATGAGCGAGATGTTTGTGCTAACATAGTTGAGTTGTTATGAAATTGATCTATGTATTTTTTTTATTTTTTTTTGACAACAAAGTGTTGATGATGTGTTGGTGTATGAGTGCAGGAAGGTTGATTGTGAGTGGATAATAGAGTTGAAGAGATTGAGTAATTTGGTTGTGTTGTTGTTGAGCCTAGATTCAGTGTGAGTCCAATCTAAAAATGGGATGAAACAAGGCCCATGGTGGTTTGTGTTGATGCAGGTGGATCCAATATGAAACACTGTGCAACAAGGTCTCACAAGAGCTTGAAGGTTGGGGGCTTTAGTGAGGAAAGTGGGGTCGTGTCAATTCAAGGTCTAGTAGCATCCTTCATGTAGCGACCTAAGAACTTGGGAGTGGTGGATGGAAAGACTTAGGTGTTGGGGCATCCAGTAGGTGGTGATCTACATATACGTCGGAGTGGTGGATTCTAGCAGGTGGTGGTCTACAAAGTTCAGGAAGTGGTGGCTTCCATCTGGTAGTCACCTAGAACGAGTAGTTGCTCACATGATCACAAATTGTGTCTTGCACAGTAGTGGTGGCCAGTGACTATGTAAAAAGAAGATTCTAATTAATAAGAAGAAGAAGCATAATAAAGAAAAGTAGATGGTTTTTCTCCTTAAAGGATTTCCACCTTACATCTTGTGTCTTATGTGATGTGTTGTTTCTCATGGTTAATTGTTTATATGTTTGTTAGCTCATATGATTTACATGCTTAAGTGATATGCTTATGTGTTGTACTGCTAATGAATAAATGATTTAGTTAATGGTTAAAGAAGGGAAAATGGTTTAATTTGATGATCCATCGCACTATACTAATTCACCCCCCTTCTCAATATTGTCAAGCTTCCAACAGTTGGTATCATAGCAAGGATTTCATGTGCAGCTTAACCCTTGGAAAGAAAATCTAGGTGAAAATTTTGGGAAAAAAATGGAATGGATCCTTGATGAGTTGTTGGGTAATTTGATTGTTAGTTAAATTACTTCATTAAATTATAGACCAGGGTTGGTATACTTGTGAAGTGTATGTGCATAATTTATGTTAGGAGATTTATTTCTAATCAAATTTAAAGACAAATTATAAACCTCATCTATTTGAGACTAATTATTATTAAGTGTATGCACAAATTCTTTCTATAATACCTTCAAATTAAGATAAGCTTCAAAACAACTTATGCTAAAATGCAGAGAATCAAAGTAACTATTCTAAGAGTTGAAGTTGAAAACATATTCTAAAGAGAAAAATGGAAATGGTATATGTTATTGAACATAATTGAAATGCTACACTAATAAATAGAATTGAAATGTTATGCTAATGAATAGAATTAAAATCTTATACTAATCGATTCAAAATAAATATAAATGCTTAGGAATCAATTCCAAATCTGATTAAGCAGAAAAATTGAAATCAAATTGAAAACAAATGAAAGTCTTTAAAGATTACTAATGTGCACCATATTAACTAGAACCAATCCAAATACTGACATTGAATCTGAGACTAAGCTATGAATTCAAACAAACAAATTGATGAGAGAAATGTTTTTGTTGTTTTTGGTTTTAATTGAGTGCTCAACCTATTGTATTCAAATTGACAATGAAATAAACCAAGCATAAAGAAAACATGAAATATCTAATTGGAAAAGGAAAAAAGAGTAAAATGACTGTCAAAATTAACAAAACTATACAATCTCACAACTCTTCAGGGGGGCCTCTTGTTGAGCATGAGTGAAATTCGAACTTAGATCAACAAATCAAATCGCCAAGGCATGTGCAATATTGTTAAGAGCAAAGTAATTGTATTACTGAAAACAGAGTCTTGGATGATAACAACAATTACAAACTAGAATAATTGATGCCTTTTCTTTGCTTCAAAGCAATTTATAATATCTCTAGAATAACAGCTTCAAAGAAATACAAGTCGAGAAACTAGTTCTTTGATTGACAATTAAATGTTCTAATTGAAATAGGAAATATGCTTCTCATGATTTTCTATGAGAATATTAAATCATGAGAAGAATTCATATCAACACATCATCAACTTTAAATCCAAGTATCTCTTACCTTATTCCATTCTTGTTTGATGAAAAACTTCTCGCCTTAAAATTATACGTGAAGATAGACTTTTATAACTAGAGTTGACTTCTGATTTGACCATTCAAATTCTTGAACTCTATGATCTTCTAGGTAGGCATGATAGGTGGATATTCATGTTCTTGACATTTGAATGATACCTTATATTTTGATTGATCATGACTTGTATGACCTTATAGCTTGTATATATAGCAAAAATATATATGAAATGTATGAAAGAAAGGGAAAAACGGTGTCAAAATAAGGACAATTCAGGACCTCAACATTCCCCCATGCTGAGGATGTTGCATGTCCTCATGAATCAAAATTTCAGAACTGGAGAAATTCCCTGTCACTGAATCCTTTATCATACTTGGATTATGACATCCATGTTTGTATATGCTCCCTTGCTTTTGACATTGAGTAACCATATAGTTTTCCTCATTAAGATATTTCATTGCAGCCCCTTAATTTTGTTCTTAGGAATCTTGTTGTTTACTTTAAGTTTCTTGGTATGTTTATACCAATAACACATCCTCAAAAACGTGGTATCATTCTAAGCTTTCAATATTTCATTATGTGTCCTTACTGCTTCATTATATTGTTTTATATGATTGTTCAATACTTCTAATGTATAGATGTCTTGTTTTAGAGTATTAGCAGTTTCACACTCTGCTTGCGGATTGGTATTAGTTTTTAGATTGGTCATAGGCACAGTATCATGTAAAGGATCTTAAAAAAATTTAGTTTGCAAAGGATAATTTACCTTTTCTTGCGCCCTCATCTCCAAGTAATCATAAATTTATTGTTAAGCAGGATCAATTTCAGGGGTCTCTTGTTGCACTTTGATAAAATGGAGATTTTGTTGGTATTCCTGTATCAACATGGTCTTCCTCATCAAGATTAACACTCTTTGGAGGTTCTTGTCATGTCGACTCACTTGAGTACATGGAAATCCATTCACTCCTTAACTTTTTTTTTTGGATCCACCATTTCTTACATAGTTTTCTTTTTTTTGCCCTGTTTCTGCATTTTTCCTTGGTTCTTGTTTGTTGTCTTTATCTCCTTTATTGTATCTGGTCGCTTGGTACTTCGACTCGATTTATTTCTTCTAAATTATTTTAATATCACTTCTCTGCTTAAATTTTTCCAAACACTGACTAAGTGGAGCCTCATCCTCTATTTCATCCAGTGGGATTTCCATCTCTATTGGTTCATTGATTGTCAAACCCTCTTGTTCTTCTAAGGCATATTCAGGGTTAGGGTTTTGAACTGCTCTTCGTTGACTCCTCTAGGTATTTTTCACTTCCTCCTCTTCAGTTACCTCTATGAAATGGTTACTAAACAAAAAAAAATCGAATTATCTCTGATGGTTCTTAGGTGGGCCTCTACAAGAATTTTCACTAGCCCGTGGTGGTATAGAGGACTGTCAATATTTCTAGAGTCCCTTTGTATACTAAAGGCCATTTTTTTAAGGCTCCACATCAAATAGTATGGCATATTTAACTCTTTTCCTTCAAGGAAATGCATCAAGATATGAGTATGGTAAAAGAACATTGTACCATATCAACCTTCACAAGTCAAGAATTTTTTAATAACTAGCAAAAGATTTCTCCATTTAGACTTAAGTGCAGTTACTGGCATTCCTTTCTTGAATATTGAAGTTTCCATACCTATATTATGGAGGAATATTTTTCATTCTTTTTCTTTGATCATCCGATTTTTGTACCAACTCTCGCCATTCCTGGGCAAGCCTTTCACCTCTGCCACTAAAGAATCTATAATTGTCAACTTTATATCTCCAATTTTGGCTTCTACATCATTAAAATCACAAGTAAATGCCCTGGTGACTTTGACTTCATACCTATCAAATTTTTCAAAGAAATTAAGCCATCCTTCCCTATGAAACTTATCTCAAACTCGTGGGTAAGCATGAAGAAACTTGACCATTCAGCTCATACCAGACAATAACACCCATGGCGGCAAGGAAGTTTTGCTCTTGAATTACCTCTTTTAACAGGGATGGATGAAGGAGTGAGTGGTCAAATGGAATGGTTCAATGATGGTTGAATTGGAGTGAAATAGGTTGTTAAGGTGGTGTTCGACTTTCGATAAAACTCTTCCTTAATGATTTCCCACGATCCACAGATCTGATTTTATAAAACCGTTAAGACCTAGGTGATTTTGGAAATTCGTAAGCAGTGGAAAATATTTTCGACATAATGGAATGGGATATGAGTTTTAGTGATGGAATAATTTTGTAGATAAAGTCATAATTTTGGTCTTTATTTCAAAAAGTGTATCATAAACATTTGATAATCTCATAGATCTATTGCTTTCTTTAATGAAAATTAATTTAACATCCTATATGTATACCTTATAGCACATATATTTTGGTACTGATATATTTATTTTTTGTGGGTCTTGAATGCTTTTGTAGATTTGGAGTGTTCACAGGTTCAAAATGCTTGCAGGTTCATCATTGGCTACAGAATTTGAAATGAGGTACAGAATGTTGCAGATTCTGCAGCTACTTCTTCAACTTAATCATTTTCTTGAAAACTTGTTGTTGTTGATGTGGTTGATCTTTATTGATGTTGATGACTTCTAATAATGCTAAGATTTATTGAAGATTTATCTTTAAAAGAGAAACAAAGTCTCCAAAGACAGTTTTTTAAACTAACATGGGAAAAAGAAAGAAGGGAAATGTGAAAATCTAAGCTGCCAAGGACCCATTGGTTTTCAGTTAAGATTTTTTGCATAGAAATGCCAGCATTGTTGGTTTTCATACTTATGCTTTTATTTATATAATTTTTTCTCTTTTTTCCGTTGTCCTTATGTGTGTGTGTGTGTGTATTTTTCTTTTTCTTTTTTTAGAAGAAAAAGAATTACAATTCTTTTAGTGATAAGGAAGAAAAATTCCCCCTTCTCACTAACTTCGGATCATAATTCACTTGCAAATGTTTGAAAAATTCTTGTCTTGTCAAGGGCTAATGATATAATTTTAACTTACGCCTATTAACGAGGAAGGTACTATTGTCTTCGTCAATAGTCCTAATTCTAACTACCCCATTATCAAAAACAATATCTATTTCATAGGGACCAAGCCAATGTATCTGAAATTTTCCTTGAAAATCCTTAAACTTAGAATAAAAAATAAGAGCCCAATCACTTGGCTTGAATTTCTTTACTTTTATGAAGTTTTCATGCCACTTGGTTCTTCGTTGTTGGATTATGCTTGTTCGTTGTATGACATCTTGTCGGATCTCATCTAACTCATTTAGTTGTGTCAATCTTTGTTTTTGAGCTTCAGATAGATCAAGCCCCAACTTTGTTGTTGTTTTAAAGGTCTCCACTTGAAATTCAATTGGAAGCAAGAATTTCTTACCATAGACAAGCTCATAAGGAGTATGTCTAGTAGTGTTTCTCCATGTGGTGTGGTATGCCCAAAGTGCTTCTGGAAGCCTTTCTGCCCAGTCTCTTATGTGCAAGTGTATAGTCTTGGTCAGTAACAATAAAAACCATCTAATAATCCTTCCAATAGTAATTATTTTATTCATTCAATATTGAATAGCAAAATTATATGTATGAATGAAAGTTTCATAGCCAATAATGTAATGTCGAAACTTATTAATGGCATGAACAATAGCTAAAATCTCTTTTTCTGTAACTATATAATTTAACTTTGCAGGAGTCAAATTTTTACTTGTATAATAAATAACATAAGGAGACAAGTATTTTTGTCCCAATATATCTCCTAATGTTGTATTTGCAGCATTAGTTGAAATATGAAATGGAAGAGGCCAATTTGGCCCTATTAAGATTGGTGCTTCAGTAATTTTCTATTTCAATGATTCAAATGTCTTTTGGCAATCAAAATTCCAAACAAAATCACAATAATTTGTAAGAAGTTTAAAGAGTGAAGAATATATTTTTGTGAAGTTTTATATGAATCTTTTGTAATATCCTATAAAACCAATAAAACTTCTAACATTTTTTTAACAAGTAGGAACTTAAATTTTGGAGATTACCTCTACCTTAGATGCATCCACCTTGATTCCATACCTGAAATATGATGCCGCAAAACAATCCCCTCAGTAAACATCATAAAACATTTTTCATGACTTAATGAAATATTTCCTTATTTGCATCTAATAAGAACTTTTTCTAATTTATCCATATTTTCTTCAAAAGTGTTTCCATACACAGTGAAATCATTTATGTAGACTTCTAAATACCTAAAACTGCTCTTAGGAATGTAGCAGGTGCATTACATAAACCAAAAGGAAGTACCTTGTAAGCATACATACCCCGTGGACATGTAAAAGTTGTTTTGTCCACTGAAACTATCAAGAAATGAAAATTATTTCTTCCTTGCTAAAGTATCTAATACTTGATCAATGAAAGGTAGTGGAAAATGATCTTTTAAAGTAGCCTTATTTAATTCTTTATAGTTAATTCACACACTCCACTTTCCATTCTTCTTAGGAACAATCACAAAAGGTGAAACCCATGGGATATATGATATTCGGTAAATGAAATTCACATTAAGTAACTTTTGTAATTCCTCCTTAACAATTTCTCCTAGATTGGGGTTCATCCTTCTCTAAGGTTTTCTCACTAGTTTGGAATTTTCTTGAATATAAATGTGATGCATACATGTATTCGGGTCAATTCACTTCATGTCAGTGTATTCCCATGCATATGTAGAAGAAAGTTTTTGTAGCATCTTTAACAGTGGTGTCTTTTGAAATTATTCCAAGTTATTATTAATGTGTAATGTTTTACCTTGGAAAATTTCTACTAAAGAATTGCCAAATTTTCCATAGAATGAAAAGCTACTTTAGATTGTCAAGATGAGAAATATTCAATGTTATATTGCTCTTGAAAACTTTGATCTTGTTCACAATGTGAAGAAGAGTCATTATTTTTCATCAAATTTACCAATTGATCTTCCTTATCAATTTGTGAAAGGGTAAATACAGGTTGAATACCCTCAAAGTATTCATGATCGTCATCAATCCAAACTTCACTTTCCATTTCAGTTATTGTTTTTTCAAGTGGATATAATGTGAATCTCTTAGTATAACTGTCATCAGAAATATACATATCACCAGATCTAAAACTTATAAATGCATCAGTTTTAGCTAGCCAAGGTCTACTAAGGATTAATGGATGTCCTCCTAAATTATTCTTGGGAGTCAAAATCATAAAGTCAACAGGATATTCGCATGAATCTTAAGATACCAATACATCTTCTAATATACCATCAGGTTTAAGAACAGATTTATTTGCTAATTGCAATAAAGTTGGGGCATATTGAAGATTAGGAAGCTTTAATTGATTTGTAGTTTGTTTGCTCACGATATTAATGGTTGCTCCTAAATCAATCAAACTATTTGGGATTTTAATACCATTGATGTGAATTTTTACAATAGGACTACCTGGATCTAAATATTATTGTGGCATTGGTTCCCCATCATCATATGTGCATTATTTCCTACCAATTGAATCTTTTTAATGTCTTTTCTTTTTCTTCCTGGTTTTTTTATGCACAACTCCTTTATTGTTTTTGAAAACATGGGTATTTCCTTTCTAACTTGAAGTAAAGGAATTTTGATGCAAATGTTTTTCAATTCATCTAGCATATTATATTTAGGTAAAATTGTTAGAAAATATATATATTACAGAGCAATGGAACACATAAATTATTGCAAAAATATAAACACAGAAAACGCATAAAACAAGAGAGACACAGATATACGTGGTTCACCCAATTTGGGCTACGTCCACGGAGAAACAGCCAATCCTTCCTTTTATTTTATCCAGCAAACTAAAGAGATACAACCTACAATAGATCCGTTGTAATTCCCTCTTCACTCTCACGCAATCTCCTCTCTCTTTCTCTCTCAAAATACACATATACATAGACACAATAAAATTCCCTCCTATATAGCGAGGGTTTGCCTTCTAAGGAAAAAACTCGAAATTAAACATAATTTCTACCATCAGATTTCTACCTAATGAACGGCCTAGATTGACTATGTAATTACAACATTTTACAAGGCATTTTTACATCTATTTTTAGCTTTGGGGGCACTACCCCCGATCCCCCACCAGGCGGGGGCTCCAAATAATCGTCATCCCCCCCCACCCCCCCACCCCCCGCCCCCCCACCCCCCCGCCCCCCCGGGCCCCCCTGGAGGCACACATAAATGGGCAGCATTGCCGCCACAATACGAACTGGGGTCCAATGTGACGATACCTATGAATAAAGAAGATAATCAGGCTCCACACCCAATAATCTCCCTTTTTGAGACTGATTATAGAAACTCCACCGCTACTTCATTTGTTGGACAATGACTCCCCTTTGGAACTAGTTGTTTCTCATCTTCATCATCATACTTGAAGACCAATTAAAACTAAGCAGAATCTCAGTTTCTCTCTGTTTACAACTTTTGTTAACATATCTGCAGAATTCTGGCTAGTGTGTATCTTTTACAGCTTCAACTGTCCATCTTCCAACATTGATCATATGAACTGGTACTTGAGCTATATATGTTTAGTCTTGGAATGAAATGCAGAGTTCTTTGCAAGATGTATGGCACTCTAGTTGTCACTATATAACCTTCCCAACTCCTGCTTCTTACCTAATGCATCCAGAAACCTTTGTAACCAATTCATTTCTTTACTAACCATTGTAGCAGCAACATACTATGCTTCCGTCGTTGAGAGTGCAACAACACTTTGCAGTTTTGAAACCCAACTGACAGTTGTTCCACCAACAGTAAATACATACCCTATGGTGCTCTTCATGTTATCTCTATCACCCACCATATCTGCATCAACATATCCATGTAGAGTAATGTTTGAACCACCAAAGCGTAATGCTTGATTTATGGTACCTCTCAAGTACCTTAGAATCCACTTCACTGCCATCTAATGTTCTTTTCCTGGATTTTTCATGTGCATGCTTACAACTCCCATTGTATGTGCAATATCAGGCCTTGTGCAGACCATTGCATACATTAAGCTCCCAACTGTGATGCATATGGAACTTTCGACATATAAGCCATTTCTTCCTAAGTCTTGGGACATACCTCCTTACTTAGTTTGAAATGGTTAGCCAAAGGTATACTAACTGGTTTTGCATTTTGCATATTAAATATTTTCAACACATTTTGTATGTAATCACTTTGAGACAATGTTAATTTTCGATTCTTCCTGTCTCTAGTTATTCTCATACCAAGGATTTGTTTTGCATCACCCAAATCCTTCATTACAAATGAGTTTGCCAATTTTCTTTTGAGCACATTTATTTCCTGCATGTTAGAACCTGCAACAAGCATGTCATCTACATACAATAACAATATTATATAGATGCCATCATTTTTCCTTTTGAGATAAACACAATTATCAGAGTGACATCTAGTATAACCTTGTTCAGACATAAACTTGTCAAATTTTAGATACCACCCCTTGGAGCCTATTTTAATCCATACAAACTCTTCTTCAACCTGCACACTAGTTTCTCCTTCCCTTTTACCTCATATCCTTGTGGTTGTTGCATATATATCTCTTCCTCCAAATTCCCATGGAGAAAGGTTGTCTTTACATCTAACTGCTCAAGATGCAAACCTTCAGCTGCTACTAGACTTAAAATAGTTTTGGTTGAGTCATTTTAACGACAATAGAAAATATCTGATCAAATTCTATACCCTTTTTCTGCGCAAACCCCTTCACCACAAGTCTAGCTTTATACCTTTTTCTACCTCCATCTTCTTCCTTCAACCTGTAAACCCATTTATTCTGCAATGTTGTTTTACCTACAGGAAACTTGACTAAGTCCCAAGTCTAGTTATGTACTAAGTAGTCCATGTCTTCTTTCATGGCTTGCTCCCGCTTCTTCTCGGTTTCTACATGCACTGCTTCTTCATAACATTCTGGTTCAGCAGAATCAGTCAACAATACATAATATAATGAAGGAGAGTATCCTTCAAGGGGTCTACTTATCTTGGTAGATATTCTAACACCACTTTCAGGTGTTTGAGGTGCTTGTTGCTGTTGTGGTTGTTGTTGTTGTTCTTACTATTGATCATTATGATTTTCAGGCATCTTCACTTTTTTTGTGATCTCATCAAGCACTATGTATTCTCTGTTTTCTTTTTCCTGTTTCTTTTCCTGCATCTAATCCTTATACAAGACATTTTCATTGAATATGACATCTCTACTCCTGATATTTTTTGTTTTTCATAATCATAAAAGCGATAACCAAAATCATTAACACCATATCCCATAAAGGTACATTTCTTTGATTTTGCCTCAAGCTTTGTTCTATTTTCTTTATTAATGTGGACGAAGGCTTCGCAACCAAAAGTATTTAAAAATCAGTGGTTTACCTTTTTACCTATCCATGCCTCCTATGGAATACCACCATCCAAGGAACTTGAAGGCCCTCTATTTATTAGATAAACAACAGTATCTACAGCATCTGCCCAAAATTGTAAAGGCAATCCTGCATGCAATCTCATGCACCTTGCATGCTCCATGACTGTCTTATTCATCCTTTCTGACACCCATTTTCTTGTGGTGTTCCTGGAACTGTCTTCTCTCTGTGAATTCTATTCTTTGAACAGTAACTATCAAACTCTTTGCTGCAATATTCACCTCCATTGTCTGATCTGAGACACTTCAAACTTTTTCCCTACTCATTTTCAACCAAAGCTTTCCATTTCTTGAAAGTATCAAATACATTAGATTTATTTTGAATACAATAAATCTAGGTTTTTTTGGTTGCATCATCAATAAAAGTAACATAATAATGAGAGCCATCGAGAGATGATACCTGAGCAGGTCCCCATACATCTGTATGCACAAGCTCCAATTTTTCTTTCTTCTTTTCTTTCCCAACTCTGAGGAATATGACTCCCTTCTGTTTTCCATAAACACAATTCTCATAGAATCCCAAATCAACATGCTTCAAACCTGGCAACAAATTTCTTGAGTGAAGAATCTGCATCCCCTTCTCATTCATGTGCCCAAGCGTATGATGCCACAATGCTATATCTGCTCCTGTAGAGGTTAAAGTATTAACAAAATTATAAATACCATTGTATAAATACAATGTACCAACCTTTTCTCCTTTTGCTATTACCATGGATCCTTTAGTGACCTTCCAGGTTTTATCTGTAAAAGTAGTTACACATCCTTCACCTCCCAACTGCCCTGTTGAAATTATATTTTTCTTCAGATCTAGAACATGCCTTACCTCCTTCAACAACCATTGATTTCCATTCTGTTGTTTTATGAAAATTGTACCCATTCCAATGATTTTACAGGGTTTATCATCACCCAATCGAACCTGTCCAAAATCTCCTTGAACATAATCATGAAAATGTTTCCTATCAGGTGTGGCATGGAATGAGGCCCCTGAATCTACCACCCATGCATAAATAATATTTTCTAATGAAAGAATTAAAGCATCTTGCAACACATCACCTGTCACATTCGCTTCATGATTGTTTTCTTATTGTGTGTCTCCTTCTTTTCCCTTCCGAGACTTGCAGTCTTTCTTCAGGTGTCCTTTCTTCCTACATTTCCAACACATTATCCCCGATCTAGACTTGGATCTGCCTTTCCTTGACTTACTACGATATCCTGGGCTCTTTCCTTTTTCCATTTTTCTTCCCCTAGTCTCTGTAGTCAAATCATTACCTGATGTCTCACCGGAGCTTTTTGGTCGCATTTCCTCGCTAAGGATTGCACTAACAACATCATCAAACTTTAAAGTACTAAATCCATAGACAGAGTTACTAATGGCCATAACTAAACCATTCCAACTTTCTGGCAATGAGCATAGAAATAACAGAGCCCTAACTTCATCATTAAAAGTTACCTCTATAGAACTTAACTGACTCGTAACTGTATTAAATTCATTTAAATGATTAACAACAGATCCACCTTCTGACATATTCATATTAAATAAACGCTTCATAAGAAATACCTTATTTGAGGCCAAGGGTTTTTCATATAGTTTGGCCAATGTCGACATTAACCCCTCTGTTGTCATTTCCTTTGAAATATTATAGGCTACCGACACCACTAGGCATAGCTGTATTGTTCCAAATGCCTTTCTGTCGATAATATTCCATTATGTGTCTATCATACTCGTCAGCTTCTTTGTTTTCTACGCAATGGTACGTACAAATATTTCTAATACAAGTAATCTTCCATATTCATCTTCCACAACTAGTAGTTTTAGCCATTAAATTTTTCGACCCTAAACCTACCATCTTCCACCATTACTCCCACTCGAACTAGGAACCCTTCTCTCATGCGAGTTTATCAACCAAATAGACCTTCGGCTCTGATACCAATTGTTAGAAAATTATATATTACAAAGCATGGAACACATAATATATTGCAGAAATATAAACACATAAAACAAGAGAGACATAGATATGCGTGGTTCACCCAATTTGGGCTACGTCCACAAAGAAACAACCAGTCCTTCCTTTTATTTTATCCAGCAAACTTAAGAGATAAAACCTACATCAGATCCGTTGTAATTCCCTCTTCGCTCTCACACAATCTCCTCTCTCTTTCTCTCTCAGAATACACATATACATAGACGTAATACAGTTCCCTCATATATAGCGAGGGGTTGCCTTCTAGGGAAAAAAACCCTAAATTAAACATAATTTCTACCGTCAAAATTTCTGCCTAATGAACGGCCCAGATTGACTACGAAATTACAACATTTTACAAGGAAATTTTACATCTATTTTTAGCTTTGGGGGCGCTTCCCAATCCCCCACCGGGGGAGGCTCAAAATAATCATCATTGCGCCCCCCCCCCCGGGACCCCCCTGGCAGTGCACATAAATGGGCGGCGTTGCCACCACAATACGAACTGGGGTCCAATGCAACGATACCTCTGAATAAAGAAGATAATCAGGCTCCACACCCAACAAAAATTATTTTCCTTTCTATTCCTTTATCGATTTGAAGCCTTTCAGGAAAAGGGGGACTTTATAAGGAAACAAAAGGTTGTTCTAATAGAGGATTTGTAGGTGTTGATTTTATTTGGTTGCCACCTAATTGTGTAGGAACATCTTCCTTTGGAGGAGTCTTTTCTTGATCAAGGGATGCCACTTTTTCAAGAAATTTATCCTCCTTATATTCTTAGATGACAACTGGCGGTGACTTCTTTTGCAAGACTCTACTAGATCTAAGTTGGACATCATTTAGACCTAGAGGAGCTGTTACACAAAAATATCATCACCATGATTATTTGCAGTCAGTATGGGTCTATCATCACTTGTACTGTCCTCCTAAGCAAGTCACAGACCTCAGCTCTTCAAATCAAGCTTTGGAAATGAGAGAAAGACATTAAAAATCAATGTAACTCTGGTTCCGCACTTTCTCTCACTGTAACCTACGGTCCTGCACCTTCTGTGTACAAAAACTACGGACCTGCCCGCTCTGTCCCTAATGGTGTAGGTGTGGACCCCTATGAAAGTCAAAAGGCACAAGTTTTATCTTAAAAAACTCACTTTGGGTTAATTCTAGAGGTTTCTAGAAGGAATTTTGACGTGGATTGTTCGCTCTGAGGTGGTTCATGCATCCCAAAAGAGAAGGAGCTAATCCCTTGATGAGAGGAGCTATCCCTTTGAAGGAGGGCTTTATCCCTTTGAAGGAGGACCTAGTAACCTCCCTCCATTGCACTATAAATACAGGCATTGGGCTGGTTGCTGAGGAGGTTAGAAGCTGAACATTTTTTAGGGTAAATGCTGGTGAAATCAAGACTTCCTAGTTAAGCCTAAGAGGAGAGATCACATACCTTTTTGGTTTCATTGGGGAGTGAGTGAAACTTGTCAAAGTAGAGGAGACTTCTTGCTGGACCCTGGGAGGAGCTTGTACAGCGTCAAGGCAAAGGTTGTAAAGTTCTTCTTCTTTTGAATTAATACAATCAAACTCATTTTTCTCAACAAGTATCTCATGTTATTTGTTTCATGGACTCCTTGACTTTCATGTTAAATATGTTTTATGCAATTGGCTTTTTAGGTGCTATTTAATTTGTTTGCCTTGTTTGTGTTTTCAGATTCGCGAAAAGGAGCTCATTTGGATCAAAGGAGCGAGGGCATCCACAAGCTTGCGTTGGACCTAAGGTAGGCCCTAAAAAACACTTGTTTGCCATTGTTTATTAAAGCATATTTAGAGAAAGATAGTGTCTGGTTGGTTTGCTTGTCATTAGGTCTTCTTTAGATTCTAGGAAGGTCTATCTTGTCCGCAAGATCGACTTATTCCGTGTGACAAAATGGCGACCATACTGGGTACTAGATTGTTTTCCTTGTTTTTACTTTGACCTGAGAAACTGTTTTTTGTTTCTGTTTTTAGCTTGTTGTGTGTAAAATTGGGTAGAGTTTGTAGATCCAGGGTTATTTTTCGTTTTTCATAGCTTTGGGAGAGAACCGCACCCTAGCCATTTGACACAGTGCGTACTTACCCGCAGCTTGGCTTTTAGCACAGAGTGGAACCGCACATGTTTCAACTGTGGGCCTGCGGACCCTGTCAAAATTTTGAAAAACCTAAGATTTCCTCTGTTAGTCAGCTTAGTTTTTGTTTAGAAATTGTTATCTACTGCCCAGACCTGCATATAACTTGTCAGAAGCTTTCCTTAGGTTGATTTCGTTAGTGTTAGGGTTTTAGGTGAAATTCCTAGGAGTTTTGCTTGTTGGGTTTGTTTTTCATTTTGGTTATGTAGTGGCTCTGAGCTTAGAAGCTGAAGGGACTTCAGATCACCTTAGTGTCTATCAGCCTTCTTATGAGTCTGACCATTTATGAAATCTCCCCTTGTTTGAGGAATCCGCTTTGAGTTTTCTCTTTACAAAACTTCGAAAAGCTTGTATTTAAAAGTTTGGATTTTCATTTTCAAAAAGAAAACAAAATTGGTTGTTCTTGACTGATTTGTGATTCTGCATAAATTAGTCCTTAGCTTACATCTAGCTAAGTAAAACATCCTTAAAAAAGACTTTTAGTAGGCTTTGACTTCAAATAGGTTTTTATAGTTTGTAGATCTCAAAGTTAGTCATTTTCATTAGTTTTGAGTGTTTTATTAAAAAATATAAAAATCTCTTTTGGAAAAAAGTTTGTTTTTTGTAGTGATTGAGTGCTTTGAAACGAAAAAGGGAAATTTTTGTGAAATAACTAGTTGTCTCGTTTTGAGTGCTTTGGAAAGGAAAAAACTCTTCTTTTAATTTGTTGAATTGAGAAAGATTTGTGTTTACAAAGTATTTGCATTCTCAAACTCTTTCTTAGTTTAGAAGTTCATCGAAGAGAAAAAGATTGTTTAGATCATCTTAGGTGCATTTTTAGTGATTTTGAGTCGAGTCTTCATACCACAAGTTTCATCTCCGCACCTTTTGACTTAAACAAAAACCAATAAAAATTAACGCTTAAAGTAAAATTCATCTAGTAACATTTTTATTTCTAGGGCTCTGATACACCAACTTAGCTTAGGCTAGTGTCTTGGAGTAGGAGAGTAATTAACTCTCCAAGACAGTAAAAACAAACAAGTAGCTGTATCTTGTGGTAGGGAAGAAATCCAATTGTTGCATTTATGCTCTGGGAAAGCTCCTCTTAAAGGAGAAGCACGAGATCGTGTCCAAACCAGTGTGGGAATCAATCCTTCCTCATTGGGAACGACGCCAGATATTCACGTATTAAAAACGGTAAACCTCGGATTAACCATTGTCGAGGAGCCTGGGGTCACTTGTTGGTAAACATTGGATTATGTCAAGGAGCCTTCAAGGGGATTGAGCTTGCTACTCTTCCCTTTCGTGCGTATCGGATCGTAGACTGTTCCCCCAGGTGTATTTGTCTCAATTGGTAACCTTAGTGGCCATATTCTTTAGGACTCTTCCTAAGGTGACAGTGGTGGAAAGATCCCACTGTACCTGGAGCAGACGTTGGCTAGACTCACTTGGATTTTCTGGGGGGTTCTCTTCACTCGAGACAGTTAAGTGGAGGAACTTATGCCAGTCTATTCATTAAGCAGGTTGCCGGGGTAACTATTCCAACCGCCATTTCTGTATTGAACTCTGCGACGTTGGATTTCATCACCAACTAGTGTTTTCAGTACGGAAAGTTACTGTTTGTGTGTGTTTGATCTCCTAGATTCTTTAGGCGTGTGATTCAAATTTGTTTGGTTCTTTAGATACTTTAGGTGCTTTTCATTGAGATTTTACTTTGTTTGCGTGTGAAGTAGTTAAAAGTTTTCAACTGTGGTTGAATTACCAAGGCAGTCCCGTAGACTTCGAGGCCAGTCTCCTGAGTTTGTAAATGTGGCTGAGTTACTGAGGAAGTCCCGTAGACTTCAGGGCCAACCTCCTGAGGAAGTACCGAGCCAGCTTGAAGGCTTGAAAGTCCTCGTAACTCCTAGAGACAGTAGAGTTGGGTCACCTAAAGAAGGAGAATCTTCTTTGATAGTACATCCTGATTTTCAACCGTTAGTAGCAGATTATAATCCACAGTCAGTGTCTGTTTCCGAAATTGCTGGTATCTTTGCATCTACTAGTGATATAGGTTAGGAACCTGAAATATCCAAGCCTGAAAGTGAATTTGTTGCTACTCCGACATCAGGGTTTGTTTCTCCAACTTCTAGTGGTCCTGGTACTTATTGCCATTGAAGAACTTGCTCCGGAAGAAGAAGTAGGCATCCCTATCCCTGAAAATCAACCTGTTATTGAGCTAAGGGAGCGTGAATCAATTTTTTACAGTCCACCTAGGAGTAGTTCTTGGTATCTTTCTTTGACTAATTTTTTAGAAAACTCAGGGTTAAGTTTTTCACCACCTCGTTCTCCTTATCACCCAACACCTAGAGGTTTTTATACTCCCGTAAATATGTCAGGACAGTCATCCATGTTTACTCAATCACCTGAATCTTTTTTGTACGGCGGTCCTTCTGTTCCCTCTGGGTATCAGTCACTTTCTAGTACTTTTTTGGGAGCATCTCCTCAACCCATTGAGCAAGGGTTATTGACTGGAAGCAATGGTACTAAGCCATTGAGCGTGGAAGATATTCTTATGATGTCAGGTTCCATTCCCAATCCTCAACCTCAAGGTGGCCAGTTACCGCCTAGGGGGCAGCCTCAATTAACGCTTGGGGGTCAACCTCAAGGTACACAATTGGCATCTGGGGGGCAACCTCAAGGACAGTACATACCTATGGGACAGTACGTTCCTCAAGGTCAACCCCAGACTCAATATGTACCCCAAGGTCAACCCCAGTATCAATTTATACCTCAAGGTCAACCCCAGTATCAGTACGTGCCTCAAGGGTATCAACCCCAAGGTCAGTACTCGAACCAAGGTTTCCAACCACCCTCAGGTCAAGCGTATGTTCAAGGAACGAGAAATGTACCTTTCAATTATCAATCCTACCCTCAACCCGGTTATGGTCCTCAATATTCTCAACCTGTTATGGGTCAGTACCCCGGAATGAACATAGTGTGGGATCCATCGCAAACCCAACAAGTGTTGCAGCCAAGTGTACAGTTGTCATCTCAAACTGGACAACCCTTAGTTTCTGGTACACCCCAGCAACCAGTCCAGTTTAACATTCAAACTTTTGTACCTTCGGTAGTTTCTCAGCCTGGGCTTAGTACGCCTCGTACTCCACCCCAAACGACTGCTACAACTGCCGCAACATCTGTTCAATCTACCCCACCTACTTCTGGAGTATCGACAGCTCTGGTTTCTACTATTCCTGTATCTACTCCTCAGACATCTTTACCACCGTCTGGATCTACGATTCAAACTTCGGTTCAGATGCCTGTAGGACAACCTGGTTTAAGTACGATTGTCACAAGTCAACCACAATTTACTTATCAACCGTACCAGGGACAGTACCAATTCGGTCCTGCTGCTTAACAGCCAATCTATCAGTATCAACCATACCCTGGGTACACTTATCAACAACCTCAACAACCCCAGTACGGTCCGGTTAATCCTGGTTTTCCGGGAGGATACAATATCCCGAATGCAATTCCTATTCCTAGTTATCTTGGATATCCTCCTCCTGGGGCTGGTCTCATGACCCAGAGTTTTAGGGATCCTAATCGGCAGTTATCGTTTATCGCAACTTTGGACTTGCCTGACTTGTCGCGCCTAACGAACGATCCCATTAATTATCTTCCGTTTTGGCCGCCAATGCCGAATAAGTTGCCCAGTGACATTCCCAAGTTCGAAGGTAAATCAGGAGAGGACCCGTCGAACCATGTGATGACTTACCACCTCTGGTGTGCGTCTAACTCCATTTCAGATGATTCGATCCGTCTTAGACTTTTCCAGCGCACTCTAATTGGTCTCGCGGCCAAGTGGTACATTGAGTTACCGCGAGGCACTTTTTATAATTTTAGTCAGTTAGCTACCTTGTTTTTAACTCATTTTCAGTTGCCAGTCCGATATGACAATGGCACGGAATTGTTAACTTCGTTAAAGCAATCGACATCCACTTACATTTCAGATCATATTCATGAGTGGAGACGTCGACGGCATTTAGTGAAGGTATTTATTCCGGATCAGATCTTGGCTGAGTGGTTTGTAAAATCTTTGTTGCCAAAGATCACTGAAGATGTTGCTAAAGCTGGAGTTGTTACTGAGGAGCAAGTAATTGCTCAAGCACAGTACCTTGACTTGGTCTATACTCAGTCAGGTACGTTACACGAGAAAATCCCCAATCTTCCCAAGCAAAATCAAATCGCTGCAGCTCCTTCGGGATCTCATGCCGCCAATGGTATGATTGGCACGGTTAACACTAAAAGTAAGAAGAAATCTTCCAAGAATTCTTCTCCCATCATAACCTTGCCTGATTCCCCAACAGGAGATTCTTCTGCAGAGATTTCCGCCGATATTCACGTTGTAGAGTCATCTACAGCCAAATCAAAATCCGGTGGGAAGAAGAAAGGAAAGAAGAAGAATAAAACGGACAAAAGTTCAAAGGAGAAACATGAAAAGGCGGAATCCAATGATGAAAAGCACAAACCTCGTTATCCTTGTCTCATTTGTGACGATGAACATTTTACAAGAGACTGCCCTCATTGTGCAGAGGTTGCGAAGATTGTCAAAGGTTCCCAAACTCCTGTTGTTTTGAAGGATCATTTTTCGGCTCAAGACAGCAAGATGATAGGTTCATCCTCGAATGCCAATGAAGAACCCATACTGATGATGTCCCATGTTAGGATTGCGACTCGATCGCAAGATTATGGTAGTAAAAGTCCTGTTGATGGTAAAGAAGCAGAATCTTCTCATTCTAATCCATCAACCTCAGCTTCTGGTTCCGATCCACTACAGATCGAGAAACCTAATCCAGACTTGGTAATCAAACCGCCCACCAAGGGTATACTTCGAAAGTCAGCTTTCAATCCACATGCGAGAGCAGCTCAGAATTATAACATTGTTGAGGATTTAGCTATTTCACCCTCAGCAATGTCGGCTTTGGAAGTGCTGCAATCATGTCCAGCACAACGTAAATTACTTTTGTTGGCTATAGGAGCTGTTGACGTTCAGGACCCGAACCTAATAATTTTCGATCTAGAAAATAGTACACCACGTTTGCCTCATCAAATGGCTTTCCAGATTCCAGTGATAGTCAAAAACAAGCCTATTCATCGAACTGTAATTGATGAGGGAGCCTCAAAGTGTATTATGTCGATACAGTGTTGGAGATCGCTTGGTTCTCCTTCGCTAAATCAATCCCCGACGATTCTAAAGGCCTTTGATGGCCGTGGGTTTCATCCTTTTGGCATTCTACAGGATTTGCCTATAAGGGTTGAAGGAAAAACCGTTAGTCTAGATGTGGAGGTGGTTGATGCCCCTCTAGATTACAACCTTCTCTTGGGTCGAAGTTGGTCTTACGCTATGACAGCGGTCGTTTCATCGGTCTTTCGAGTAATAAAATTTCCACATAATGGAAAGATCATAACAATAGACCAGCTGGCTTACTTTTCATCCGACCCAGCCTCTTCTGAGAGTATTCAGCATGTCGGTAAAACGACTATCCCGTATAAGGATGTTGGAGTAGGACTAGTTAAAGATGCTGGTTTACTGGGAACTTTTCCTTTTCCTCCAATCAACGCATCGTCTTCATTCGCAACCATTCATATGATTACATCAGACACCATTGTTTATGATGATCCTTGGATCGTTCCTTCTGAATCTGAGATAGACTCATTTGGTAATGCCATGCCTTTGAGTCCATATGAAATTGCCTATGAAGCCGTGCAGTCATTTGCCGACCCATCTTCAACCGAAATTGACTTCATGAATGTGGTCCATGAGGAATCACTTTTCACATCAAACTCGGATTTAATCACGTTTTCTGAACTTGTTCACTCTGACGAGCAAATTCGCGAAATCCTATGTGTAGATGATTTACCATGGGAAGATCTCCATCACAGATCTTCGTTTTTACCCGAGAATGATCGTTTTGAAAATGATTTCTCATCAATTTTTACGACTGAATATGTCAAGGAACCTCAGAATCCAATGAAACATCCCGATTCAGAGTTAAATTTGGGAAACATCTCTCGAACTATTCCTATTGACATTTCGGTTAAGCCCGGAATTGTTGAGAACATTCATATAGGTGCCTCGTGTACAGATGACGAAATTCAGCTATATAAGGCCCTATTTCAAGAATTCCGCGACGTGTTTGCCTGGTCCTATGAGGAAATGCCAGGAATTGATCCCACGATTATTGTTCATGAGATCAAGACTTACCCGGACGCTAAACCTGTCCGGCAACGTTTGCGTCAGATTCACCCACGAAAAGCTGCTGCAATTAAAGCAGAAGTTGAAAAATTATTGAAAGCAGGTTTCATTTATCCGATCCCGTTAACGGATTGGGTATCGAATATTGTTCCGGTTAACAAAAAGCATGGAACAATAAGAATATGCATCGATTATAGGGACATTAATCGAGCCTGTCCAAAGGACAATTACCCAACTCCCTATATCGATCAAATCATTGATGATTGTGCCGACAGCGAAATATTCTCCTTTATGGACTGTTTTTCTAGATACAATCAAATCAACATTCTACCTGCCGATCAACCAAAAACGGCTTTCATTTGTCCATGGGGGACATTTGCTTATTGCAAGTTACCTTTTGGGCTTAAGAATGCCGGAGCAACTTTTCAAAGGGCGATGTCTTATGCGTTTCATGACATCAAGCACATGTGCAACCGTATCTCGATGATTTCCCTGCTCATTCATTACATCGAGCTGATCACCTCGTCCATTTACGAGCAATCTTTATGAGGTGTAGGCATTATTGTATTCGGTTGAACCCACACAAATGTGTCTTCTGTATAGAAACGGGTCGATTGTTGGGGTTTTTAGTTTCGAAAGCCGGCATTCGCGTTGATCCCTCGAAGGTCGAAGCTATCATCAAATTGCCTCCTCCTTCGAGTCTTCGCCAACTCCAAAGTTTGCAAGGGAAAGCAAACTTTTTACGACGATTCATTCCTAACTACGCCGAGGTTACAAAGGGTTTTACCCGGTTGTTGAAGCAGAATACTCCATTCTATTGGGATGAGATAGCTCAGAAATCTTTTGATGCACTCAAACACGCGTTGACCCATGCACCGTTGTTGCATCCTCCCAACTACAACCAGGATTACTTCTTGTATCTCGCCGCCTCTCATTCCACCATTGGAATGGTCTTAGTTCAGGAAGATGAATCAGGAACTGAACATGTGATATATTACCTTAGTCGAACTTTAAATCCAACTGAGCTAAAATACTCACATGTGGAGAAATTGGCATTGGCAGCCGTTCAAGCTGTCCAACGTTTTCGTCACTACATTTTACTACGTAAAACTACGGTAATTTTGGATTGCAACCCTATGATCTACATTTTGACCAAGCAATTGCTAGGGGGCAAGTACTCTAAATGGATCATTATCCTGCAGGAGTTCGACTTGGAATTTGAGAAATCCAAGTCTAAGAAATCTTTATTTTGCGGAGTTAATGTGTGACTTCCCGCGTGCTGACACGGAAACTGTGGCGAAGGAGCCCATTGCAAACGAATCCTTGTTTCTAATCAGCACTTTAGATCCATGGTATGGGGATATCATTGTTTATCTCCAGACCCAATCCTTTCGGCCAGAAATTTCAAGGTCAAAACGTCGAAAAATTCGATTCCAGTCCCAACAATTCAGGATTATTGGAGATACTCTTTATCGCCGTGGGGCGGACTCTGTTTTTCGACGTTGCTTAACTCACGAGGAAGCTGAAAGGGTTCTAAATGACTGTCACTCTGGAGCGTGTGGCGGTCATATGTCTGGGTATGCCACAGCCCAAAAGATATTGCGCGCTGGCTACTTCTGGCCGTCTTTATTTAAAGATTGTATTACGGCGGTCCGAAAATGCCACAACTGCCAAATTTTTTATCGAAAGATGCGCACTCCACCTGCTCCTCTCCACCCTATAATTGTCGTTGGTCCTTTTTCCAAATGGGGTATCGATTTTATTACATGTAACCCTCACTCGGCCGGGGGGCATGCGTATATCATCCTTGCGGTAGATTATTTTACTAAGTGGGCCGAGGCGATGCCTACATTTGAGGCAGACGGCAAGACAGCTGCAATTTTCGTGTTCAATCATATAATTGCTAGGTTTGGTGTCCCACAAGCGATAATCACTGATCATGGGTGTCATTTTCGAAACGTTATGATGACCGAACTTACAGGCCAGCTTGGTTTACGTCACGATAGTTCAACCCCTTATTATCCACAAGCGAATGGTCTGGTTGAATCCATCAACAAAGTTTTAGTTATCATGATCCGACGAATCATTGGGATTCATCGGTCGAATTGGCACAACATGCTATTTTCAGTGCTTTGGGCGTACCGAACTTCAGTAAAAACATCAACAGGGTTCACTCCTTTCCAACTAGTCTATGGTTTGGAAGCTGTGTTACCCATTGAATGCGAAATCCCGTCACTGCAAATGGCCATCGAGTTACTTCCAGCCACTTCCGAAGAGGAAAAGCGTTTGTTATACTTGGCTCAATTAGATGAGAATCGACGTGATGCTGCATTGGCAATCGAGACTCACGCAAAACGCATGAAAGCTCAGTATGATCGAAATGTGACCCCTCGAAATTTTTCGGAAGGAGATCTAGTCTTAGTTTACGATCAAGCTAATGATAAATTAGGCGCTGGAAAATTCGTTCCTATGTGGCATGGTCCCTATGTTGTCAAGCGAAAGCTAGCAAAAGGGGCCTATGAATTGGTAGACTTTGACGGGGACTCTTTAGGTAAACCCAGAAATGGTCTTTACTTGAAGAGGTATTATGCTTAAAGAATGGGTATGGAGATTTTTAGTTAGGATAGTTTTTTCTTTCTAGCTGGTGTGTTTTAGTTTAAACAGTGTGCTTAGCTTAGAGAGTGTTTTTTCGTCATTATTCCTGCTTATCTTGGTTTTACTCTTGATATTGCAGATGTCGATGCCTCTCCAAACATACATTGGTTTCGCTGATGGTGCTTGTCGTAATACACGGAACATCTCTTCTGCAGCTTGGGTTATCTATTCGCCCTCTGACGAGTTAGTATCTATGCATGGGGTAAGCCTCGGTCAAACAACGAACAACATTGCCAAGTATAGTGCAGTGATTGAGTTATTATCTGAATCTATTTCATTTGGGATTCGGAGTTTGATAGTGAGGTTAGATTCTGAACTCATTGTATTACAGCTTAATAGAGTGTATGCCATTAGAAATCCAGTGTTATTAAGATTATTTTTGAGAGTGCGTCTCTTGGAACGTGAATTTGATTACATTGAATATCAGCATATTCCAAGATCTTTAAATACATTAGCAGATGCAATTGCTTCTCGAATGTTAAATAGACATTTGCAATAATCATACATGTAAATTTAAAACCATTCCATAACATGATTTACAAGATAAGCCGGTAATAATGATATATATATATATAGGAGTGTGTCAAAAAATACATCGTCTTCGATCATAGGTTGAAAAACACCTTATGATCGGCAAAAATGATAAGTACAAAAAACAAAAATGTCATATGTGCCCACAATAGGCGATCATCCTATCACTGGTGATGATCTCTATAAGAAACCACTGCACGGGCCACCTTGCAAAGGAACCTCCTAAAAGGTCCCGGGACTCCAATCACATAGCGCTGAAGTCGACGAGGAATGTCATCTATAGTGGTCTCGGGAATATCTCCTGTCAAGCACTCGAGATGACCCTCCAACTCGGCCAAAACCTCTGCTGATTCGTCCTGTGGGGCTGGCACGGGTGCAACTGGTTGCTTCCTCTTGAAAGGCCGGAGAGCGGCTGGTCGTTGTGGACCCACATCTGCATTTGAAACTTTTGCTATCAGTTTTGAGACGATGAAAAATAAAAAAAATAAAATAGGAAAAATGTTGAAAAGGATTTTACCTGACTCATCCCACTGCTCTCCTGGTGGAAGAACCATGTCTGGGTCACCACGAAAATCTAGCCCAGCATAAGGGAAGTCTTGAATAGAAAATACCTGGTTTTCCAGCCATTGGAAATACTCAGGTTTGAATCAAGCAACCTCTGTCCTCTCGTCCGAGTGATGAGCCATAACTACGACCCATCGCATCAGTTTGGGCTCTCGAGGAAGCCCAGCTCCAACAGTAAGGTGTTGTGGGATCAGCATAGGAACCCTCTCCAGGCCAAAACTCACAACCAAAGGTCTTTAGTCGTCCGTTCTTGGCCCTGGTCAGTTGGCCTTTCACATTGGCCAACACAGCATCGCACCAGTTGAAGATGGTGCCTCGAAAGCAATTAACTGCCATACGCATCTGGGATCCGGTGGCAATATGTAATGCGGCAGCTCCGCAAAGTCTGGTGACAGTAAATGCAATCACCATGAGTTCAGGACGGGATATGGTCTTTATGTCTATCCCTTTGTCTCTAGCCTGGCTATTGCAGTACTCTAGCCTGAGGCTATTGACAAACTGGCCACCTACCCTAGCCCCAAACAGATTCAAGTCTTCGCCTCTCTTAAGCAAACCAGTCAAGAAATATATGTCCGCCAGCTCGATTTCGAGCTGGTGGCCGCCAATGAAGAAGCACTGGTCCTGTACGCTCCATCTGTCAACCAGCCACAGTAAGAAATCCACCTGAGCCCTCATGCCAGGAATGGCCCAGAATTTATACAAGCCGCACGCCCTCAAAGCATCAAGTGAAGGCTGATGATTCCATGTGGCAGCATCCACATCCGCCAATCTAGCATGATGTACTCTCTGCATCAAGTATAAGGATAAATTAAATTGCTAGAAATTATTTTGTTTGGTCCAATTTTGAGAATTTTTGGGTTAAAAACCCTTGCGGCGGGGACCGCACTTTGTCTACATGGAAGGTGCGTACCCCGAGCTTTTTCCAAATGGAGAAAAAGTCGGGGTCCACAGACCAGCAGTGGTAAACCTGCGGGCCCCCGCGCGCGGGTTTTATGCCTAAAAACCCTCCCAAAAATGAAATAAATGACTAAAACAAGAAATGAAACGGTTAAAAATGAAGAGTAGGATGATGTGGATTACCTGGAGAAGACGGCGTTCGATTCCGACGGTTGGATTTTCCACAATCTTCACGGGAAGTTTTCTGAGCAAAAGCACTATTTTCTCACCCAAACTCAAACGGTAAAAATGAATTGACAAAGGCCCTTTTTATAAGTTTTTTGAGTAAATAAATTGCAAATTTGTTTATGTTTCACTTTGAAAAGATATTTTTGCGACATTTTTATCCATTTCAAACAGGTATGAGTAATGTTTGTGTTTTTGTGCAGAATAAAGGATTATTCAGGCGAAATCTATCATTTTCAACGAAAAAACATTTAGAGTCACCTTTAAGCTCTTTTCTGACTCCTGAAACATGAAAAGATTGCAGAGTGTTTCTTTTAAACTCGTTAAAACGGAATTAAAAGACGGTCCACTTACAGCTCTTTTCCGACCGTAAAAACATGAAAAGATTGCTGGATTTTTGTCATTTCAAATTCGATATTGGTTATAAAACGACGTGTCGTTGATCGCTTTTTTAATTTTTCGGGTCAAGGGCACTAATAACGAAAAGTACTCCTTGGTCGTAAAAGATCAAGCGGTTCTCTCAAGTATTATTTTATACTTTTTCGGGCTTGGGAAACACAAATTTACGAAAAAGGTCAACCCTGGAGTCTTCTTAAGTTTTTTCAGACTCTCTAAAATTGAAAAACGCAGAGTTTCTCCTATACTGGACTCATTAAAATTTCACAGTAAAGGACCTGTTCAATTACAAACAGGAATGAACCACTCCTTCTTAGGGTTCGAATTTAAACTAAGTTGGACTCATCCGAAGGATGAGCTTATAATCAAGCAAATGTTATCCTCCTCAAGCTTGTCAAAAATAAAGAGGTACTTGCCAGAAATGGTGGGGGAAAAGAGAGAAAAATGAGTCTGTTTGTCATACTTTGTAACCACTCTTGAACATGACACTTTCATTCACCTGGGTTGGGAAATCCTTTGCCTAATAGTTGATCAAACCACATTGAAAGTCTTCAGCCGGTTTCTGGGTATTAACTTTGGGTCAATTGTCACCAAACCATCTGCCATGTCGTTATGTGTTCAAGAGGTCACTGCCAATAAGCCATTCATCTACAAAATATCTGTCATCCATCTTGACCATCCCTGAGTCAGTCCTTGCAACTAAATTTCTTCAACTTGATCTATGATTTCGTGTTGTGGGCTTGCCTACGACGGATCGCTTTCTATCGACATCAGCTCATTATCTAGAAATATGATCTAGAAATCGTCAGTACCTTGAAATCTGCATGCCTCAATGGCAGGTTTCTCGCCTTTGATGATAGTTTACATCATTGACTTTTGATCAAAGAATTCCGTGACATGTTCGACATCAACACATTTATTCGCATCTCATGGATTGTACTGGGTACTTTGAGAGCCATTGACATCACTGGTGGTTTCTCTCACACTTGTTAACAGTTTACATCATTGACTGGTAATCAAGTGGTTTCTACCGTGTTCGACATCAACACATTCATTCGCATGGATAGAATCGTACAGTTTCAGGAAGTAGAAATGAAGACCCTGGATCTAGTTTCCACAATCCAGGCTGCGAGGAATTTTGTATTCATTATATAATGGACTATTCATAAACAGATGGTTGCGTCCATACTATGTCCACATGAGTCTATACTTGTGATGTTTTACAAGATCATTCCTGTATCAGAGCAGTAGTTAGTTTTCTAGTCAGTTTTGATCTGAGTATGGGAATGCCTACCTCAGCGATGATATGATCTCATATATATATCTTGCATTGAATGTTTTTACAGGTTCCAACCGGGCTCTCCACAAGATGATCCTCGAAATGATAAAGTACTTCACTCTTCCTAAATGATAAATGAAATCCTCATCTACTACAGACTTCGCACTTTAGGGGGAAAGCTGTTACACAAAAATATCATCACCATGATTATTTGCAGTCAATATGGGTCTATCATCACTTGTATTGTCCTCCTAAGCAAGTCTCAGACCTCAGCTCTTCAAATCAAGCTTTGGAAATGAGAGAAAGACATTAAAAATCAATGTAACTCTGGTTCCGCACTTTCTCTCACTGTAACCTGCGGTCCCGCACCTTCTGTGTACAAAAACTGCGGACCTGCCCGCTCTGTCCCTAACGGTGTAGGTGCGGACCCCTGTGAAAGTCAAAAGGCGCAAGTTTTATCTTAAAAAACTCACTTTGGGTTAATTCTAGAGGTTTCTAAAAGGAATTTTGACGTGGATTGTTCGCTCTGAGGTGGTTCATGCATCCCAAAAGAGAAGGAGCTAATCCCTTGATGAGAGGAGCTATCCCTTTGAAGGAGGGCTTTATCCCTTTGAAGGAGGACCTAGTAACCTCCCTCCATTGCACTATAAATACAAGCATTGGGCTGGTTGCTGAGGAGGTTAGAAGCTGAACATTTTTGAGGGTAAATGCTGGTGAAATCAAGACTTCCTAGTTAAGCCTAAGAGGAGAGATCACATACCTTTTTGGTTTCATTGGGGAGTGAGTGAAACTTGTCAAAGTAGAGGAGACTTCTTGCTGGACCCTGGGAGGAGCTTGTACAGCGTCAAGGCAAAGGTTGTAAAGTTCTTCTTCTTTTGAATTAATACAATCAAACTCATTTTTCTCAACAAGTATCTCATGTTATTTGTTTCATGGACTCCTTGACTTTCATGTTAAATATGTTTTATGCAATTGGCTTTTCAGGTGCTATTTAATTTGTTTGCCTTGTTTGTGTTTGCAGATTCGCGAAAAGGAGCTCATTTGGATCAAAGGAGCGAGGGCATCCACAAGCTTGCGTTGGACCTAAGGTAGGCCCTAAAAAACACTTGTTTGCCATTGTTTATTAAAGCATATTTAGAGAAAGATAGTGTCTGGTTGGTTTGCTTGTCATTAGGTCTTCTTTAGATTCTAGGAAGGTCTATCTTGTCCGCAAGATCGACTTATTCCGTGTGACAGGAGCTATCATACAATCTTGAAAAATTTAACCCTCAACGTTATAGATGGCTTGTTGAGAGGTTTTATTATTCGGATTTGGGAGTGGTTGAGCAAGTAGTTGATTATATTTTTTAGGAAATGGAGTGGATGGTAAGGGGAGTGGTTGAATCGAAGACAATTGGGGTTGGAATTATGGTTGAGTAGGCTGTGAAGGTTGAGGAGGATAATATTGAGGTTGGTATTGAAGATATGGATGTTGAAATTAAGGATACTAAGTATTCCAACCTTGTGACCAAGATGGGATTTGGGGTTGAGGTGGCCAAGTTTCCCAAGGCATATGTGTATTCCAATTGTTTTTTGGTTGTGCATATGATTGATATTGTGCATTGGGATCTTGTTCCATAATTGTTTATAGAGGCTACCAAGGTCTCTTGGGAGAAACATAGCAAAGTGATTCAGTTTGAATTGTTCCAGCTTCTTCTTGGAAAACATCCTTAAGTCTGTGTATTAAATGGCATTCCTTTGTATCATGATCTTCTACACATATAACACATATTTCCACACTATCAAGAGGACATTCTCATAAAAGCATGATTTTTCCTACATCTGGGATAGAAAATAGATAATTTATCATTCTCGATTTTTTTCTATTTTTGTATCCTTAAAATATCTAGTTGTTCACTAAGATTTCCAAGGATGTCAGTTTTAAAATTATCAAATAAGTTCCCTAATTCTGCTCTACTTACTGTTCCATATGCATATTTTCTTACTCTTGACATGACCGAATATCTTTAGTCTTACCATATTTTTCATTTCCTCTTGCAATGTGTTTGTAGAACTCACAAATTTCTTTGAATGACAACTGAGAGACATCTCCCTTACCCATTAAATTGAGAAAATCAATCCATTCATCCCTTATGGTTTTTAGCAAGAGATTTTTTAATGTCTCTTCATGTAAATTATGCAATTTAGCCCTTTTGATGTTATAGGAAAACCTTTCTACCAAATGTTCAAGGTTTTCATCCTCTTTTTGAACCATTTGAAAGAATGTATCCTTAAGGTCTTGGTGTATATAGTAATCATGATATTTTTCTAGGAATATTCTTTTCATATCATCCCATGTTCTAATAGAAAGTGTTTCTATACCCATAAACCATTTAGGAGCTCCATCTAATAGAGTGGTTAATTTTTTAATATCAAATAAATTATCATATGATCTGCATAATACTTCAAACTCAAAAAGGAATGTTTTAGATCCTCAGTTCTTAACCCGTGAAAATTAGGAATGACATAAGGTGAGATATTTTTCATGGTAGTAGTGGTATATGTATCTAAAATATGGAATCTAAAAGGATCCTCTTCATGAAAATATCTATCATCTCCACTTCCACCTCTACCACCTCAACCTCCTCTATTACCTCCTCTACCTCTTCCTTCTCCAATCCTTGGTCTTTCCACTCCATTGTGTACTTATCCTTCTCCCTCTCCTGCCATTGTAGATTCCTCATAGCTAATATAAGGTTCAACAACAGGGTTGTTTACTTCTTCCTCTGGTTCCTCTACTAACGGTATTTCAGAAATGTTTTCCTCCTCCTCTTCACTAGGTACTTCTAAGTCTTGTCCTAAGATTTGCTCGCCTGTTGAAGAAAGAAATATTCCTCCAATAGGGGATGTAGGTTCTTCAGCTACAACTTCTGTAGATGAGGTTGGTGAATCCCTATGATGAATTTCAGATCTATGCAATTTAGGGATTCTATGTCTACCTACTATGGATGGAATGTGAGCGTCAGTGGAGGGTGTGGCACTGCATGGTCTCGCGTGGGTGGTTGGTGATGTTGGTATTGAAGTACATCCTCTACCTCTACTTATAGATCTACCTCTAGAGTCTAGTTCTCTATACATGTATCCTAAATGATTTTAATATGATTTTAATTATGCAATTAGAAAATCAACATTGCATATAATATGATATGAAAGTCAAAACCAAAAATAAAGTCCTATATACGCTTCCCTAGTAATGACACCAAAGATGTTGGGTAATTTAATTGTTAGTTAAATTACTTCATCAAATTATCGACCAAGGTTGGTATACTTGTGAAGTGTATGTGCATAATATATGTTAGGAGATTTATTTCTGACCAAATTTAGAGACAAATTATAAACCTCATCTATTTGAGACTAATTCTTATTAAGTGTATGTACATATTCTTTCTATAATACTTTCGAATTAAGATAAGCTTCCAAACAACTTATGCTAAAATGTAGAGAATCAAAGTAAATATTCTAAGAGTTGAAGTTGAAAACCTATTCTAAAGAGAAAAATGGAAAGTCTATGCTATCAAAATTTTATATTAATGAACAGAAATCAAAACCTATACTAATGAAAAAATTGAAATTATAATCCAATGAACATAGTTGAAATGCTACACTAATAAACAGAATTGAAATGTTATGCAAATGAAAAGAATTAAAATACTTTACTAATTGATTCAAAATAAATCTAAATGATTTCGAATCAATTATTAATTTGATTAAGGAGAAAAACTGAAATCAACTTGAAAATAAATGACAATATTTAAATATTACTAATGTGAGCCATCTTAACTAAAACCACTCCAAATATTGACATTGAATCTAAGACTAAGCTATGAACTTGAACAAACAAACTGATGGTAAATTTTTTTGTTGTTTTTGGTTTTAATTGAGCACTCAAACTATTATATTCAAATCAAAAACGAAATAAACCAAACATAAAATAAACTTGAAATCTCTAACTGGAAAAGGAAAATAGAGTAAAATGACAGCTCAAAATTAGCAAAACTATACAGTCTCACAACCCTTGAGGGGGGGCATCATGTTGAGCGCAAGCAAAATTCGAACTCAGATCAAAAAATCAAATCACCAACACATGTGAAGTATTGTTAAGAGTAGAGTAACTGTATTATTGAAAAACGAATCTTGAATGATAACAACAATTACAAACTAGAATAATCGATGCCTTGTCTTTGCTTTCAAAACAACTTATAATATATCTAGACTAATAACTTCAAAGAAATATAAGTTGAGAAACTAGTTCTTTAATTAACAGTTAAATGTTCTAATTAAAATAGGAAATATGTTTCTCATGATTTGCTACGAGAAGACCAAATCATGAAGATTTTAGATCAACACATCATCAACTTTAAATCCAAGTCTCACTCACTTGATTCCACGCTTGTTTGACGATGAAACTGCCTGCCTTAAAATTCTATGTGAGGATAGATTTTTATAATCAGAGTTGACTTCTAATTTGACCAGACAAATTATTGAGCTCTATGATCTTCCAGGTAGGCATGATAGGTGGATATCCATGTGCTCGACATTTTTCATCCATCCATGTATCTTGTTCACCTTCAAGCTTGCAAGAACTTGCTTAACCTTGGACTTAGCTACAGAAACACTGATTAACTACAGAATATGCGCTTTTCGGTAGCCATAGTAATGTTTCAATCAATTTTCACAAAGAAATGATAGATTACAAGCTATGAATGAATGATACCTTATATTCAGATTGAGTATGACCTGGATAAACTTATAGCTTGTAGATATAGAAAAAATATGTATGAAATGTATGAAAGAGAGGGAAAATGGGTGTCAAAATGAGGACAATTCAGCACCTTAACAAAATTATCTATCCTCAATGTTGCAAACTTCCATGTCTAACAAGAAAAAATTAAATATAATTTATTAGCTTATGAATATAACATTTTGAAGGTGGTGTGTGAAGATTGTGGTCAAGATCATTCCCCATCTAAAGAGATGCAGTTGAATGCTTGAGCCAAGTACGTGATATATGAAAACCTCTATAATGCAGATCTAGAGAAGATAGTGGATCTGAAATCTACCAAATAAATATGGGACAGATTACAGGTGTTATATGGCAGAAACAATGGAGAGATCAAGAATCAGACTAAGAAGAAGAAAAATAAGAAGGCCTCAAAAAGGGAAGAGTCTCATCCCCCTATTGTGAATGGCTCAAATTGGAAGCACCTCAGTAGATCTGAAGGTAAACATCATGATGATTTGTTCTTGAGTTATTCATTACATAGTTGCAATGATAACTAGTCATATCTGATAAATCCTGACAATAATGTTAAGCTTCTCAAAGATGAATATGAGCCAGCCATGGAGGTAGTAGAAAAACTCTCTATTGAAATTAGTATACTGACAGTTGTGTGTAGAGATCAGAAAAAACTTTTGCAGATTTTTTATGACAAGGAGGCTAAGCTCAAGAAGAAGTTATCATCTTAAGGACCAAGTTGGTAGACTAAAAAAAAGTTGAAGATGTGAAGGTCAATCAGGTGAAAGAAATAGAGGTCCAATTTTAAGAGCTTGAAGTTGAAGTTATCTCTATGAGAAAGCAACTTGAATAGAAAGACATTCAAATAAGCAGCTTGGTCAGCATGATTAGTAGCCATAGATCTCCATTGAACAAATCTATCCCTGTCTTTCACAAGGTAGATTCCATCTTGCATGTTGTAATATTCTTAGGGAATTTTACAGTAAATAACAAAGCAAACATAGACATAAAAGCCATGAAAATCAAACACATGAATCAACCCATGAAATTGCACCAAAAATCATGATGTTGAGTTATTTTTATTACAATATGAAGATGGTACAATGAGGTACTGGAAAAAATGCACATGGGCTTGCTCAAGGCAAGCTAGCTAAACCCAAATGAACAATAAGAAATCCCTCGCAAATGTGATGTTTCTCTCTTTTAGCTCTGCGTTGAACTGGAAATCCACTCTATTGGTTGGAAGGTACCCTTGTTTGATCCCTTTAGACAGCTCATAAAATTCTGCCAAATTAATCTTGGCCTCTCCTCAATAAACCCAGAAAGGGTTGGGCCTAGTTTTACCAACCACCTGGAACCCAAAATTTGAGCTCACTCCTTCCAACTAGTTGCCAAATAATTCCTCTGGTTTGGGGCACCAAAACTCCTCCAAAAATTATGCAAAATTAGGAGCAGACTCCTTGAGGCTAGTCCAACAAAACCTAGAAATTATTTGGGCTAATTCTGACCTCCTGGAATTACCCAAATTTGGTGCGTTCTCCTCCAACTTCTAGCCCAACACCTAGTTCAAAAATACTTGCTAAATCCCTTATCCAAAACTCGTACATTGAGTTTGAAATTCCTACAATATTTCTCTCGGAAGAGAAGTGAGAGTTCCAACCTTCAAATCCCACTGACTCTAAGTGATTTTATTGCTGCAAGTTGAGCCCATAAAATTACTACGCATGCCCTAGGAAGGTGAATTTGTCCCACACTGAAGCAAGTACCTCTAGCCCTGAAAATCACTCCATAACCTTGTACTCCCTCAATGAAATTTCTTGTGAATTCCCGAAGGGAAATTCTCTAGGAATCTCCTCCCACAAGCACCACTTGTTAGCTTTTGTGTCCCTGTCAGGTGGTAGGAAAATTGACCCAAGTGATAGCCTCCAATCCAGCCCGAAAATACTTGTCCAAACTCTATTCTAACAATAAGAGAATTTCCTGCAAAAAAACGGAGCCTCCAATCCACGCTTTCTCCCACAATGTGCTCCACAGAAATACCTTTATGCCCAATAAATGTGTATTTCTAAGTACTCTTGCAACGATTCCCAAAGGAAACTCTGAATTGAGTTCCCTAAATTACCTCACTAGGGAGACACAAAAGTTCTCCGAAATGAGGGTGGAATTCCCGCTCAGGAATTCCTTGTGCTAAACAACATGGTTGTCTTGGCTAAGCATCTCAAGAGAAAAATTGTTAAATTGTCGAATGATCAAAGATGCCCAAAAGTGAGACCCCCAAGCTCCATTTATAATTTGTGACCCCTTCTCTCCTTGTGGTCCCCACTCTCTCTCTCTCTCCTAATTCGCACTTCCTTCTCTTTCCTCTCTTCTCTAAGAGTGTGAGTTCCCTCCTTGGGTCAAATTTCTCTTTCTTGTGGCCCCCACATTCCACTAGAGCTAGAATTTTCCCTTTTCCTCCTAAGTCCCAATGTCAGAATTTCTTCCTCTCCCCAAACTCATTTCTAATGCCGAAAATCAAAATTGGGGATATTACAGTTCTCCCCGCCAAAAATTTCTTGTCCTCAAGTAATGCCTGAACAAGCGCCTCCTTTATTTGTTGATCACCACTATCACCATCAGTTATACCAGGGTCCCAAATTCTCCACTGATTCATCCCTAATCTATGCACTTTCTGGTCATGAAGGAATCCCTCGATACTCAAATCCCAAGCCATCTTGATCAATGTGAAGCAACCCTTGCTCCACTCACTATCCAACAAGGTATAGGTACCAAAAGCCCTCTGGATACTGTAAATAAATAAAACATTAGGATAATGTATGACACTTTCCAACTCCCCATGAAATTTCCCTGCCGAGTAGTCCACCCACTACACTCCAAGAGTAAACTCTTGAAGATACAATGCACTCCCTGTGGGGATGAAGTTTCTCTCACATGGGCTTCCCCTAATATCCTCCTACTAGCCAACCTACCATGTTGATGAAGTCCCCCATGCCATCATCTAGTCACCATATCCCATTGGAAGATATGAATGATCTTCCCCTGTAGAAATCAACTCATCCCCAAGGGTAGTTGTACTGCCAAGTCCTATGATGCCTGAATCTCATGCTAGTCTAAAAAGGGTGCCACTATGTTGTTGTTGTGTAACTCTGATCATGAATGTCTGCCCCTTATGTGCAAGTTTTATCCTCCTCTCCTAGGATCTGACAGCAGAATATCTATGGAGTCCCAACGCATCCAGACCAAGAAACTCCATGATGTCACATCCTACCCATCCAACACCCACCCTGATCCATATTGATAATAAGGAAAACCAAATTTTCCATGTGATAGAAATCATTATATGGACTCCATATATCACAAACTAATTTGGTGCGTGCAACACAACCCTACACCGACCATACCACACAGTGGGTTCTATCGTTCTGCCTCCTAAAAGTGCTCCCCAATACTGCCCAGAGTCTAAACATATGCCTATAAGTAAGGTCCACTAACCGCTATAGATGCTCCAGAGTCACCTCAGGATGTCTCACCAAAAGGGGGCCATGCATCACCATCAGTGTGGGCTCAAGGGTGGTGCAATTGCTACCTCTGCAAAAGATCAGACTACCCCCAAGCCTGCATCCACCAACCCACTTCTTGACCATATGCCACAACTAGAAAGCCTCTCTCCCAATGCACTATGTCTCATCCAACTATCTCAGATGAACCTCATGGGTCCTGTTGCTCATGATGAGAGCATCAAGAGATGATATCCAAGTCCCCTGTGTCAGAATGCAATGCTGGAGAGTGATAAATGGAAGCTCACAGCCGGTCTTGTGATCAACTCACTCTCCAAATCTGAGTGTGCCAAACCCAATGATGTGCTTGATGCCCTCGTTCAGTGATCTCTCTAGTGGAAACACTTTGACAACCTGTTGTGCATCATCATGCTCAGTTGCACACAAGTACGTACCCCTAAAATCCTCTACATAGCACCGAACTCTGTGGCACAACTCCATGCACCACTAGATACCAACGCGCAATGTCATGCCCCCATGTACCATAGGGAATCTCATATCTTCCCATGCTTCCACCACGCTACTAGTACACCCACCACGAAGTGATATACACCTCTTCATCTGCCCTGGTAAACCTGAGTAGCCTAACTCCACGTCTTCTAGAGGGGGTATCTCTGTTGTGTCGATCCTTGGTGACTAATGTTCCCAATACCCCAATGGGAGATCATCGTCTCCATAAAATGCCTGGATCAGTGGCCTACCCATGCCACCTCCCCCCATGAGATAATTCTAATCATCTTGCGACCCCATGTGCAACTAACATGCCAATACAATCCATGGAACCTGCTCACAAGCCACCTATCCACTAGTGTTGACTAGAACTCCCCTAAGGAATGCATGTGCTCAGTCACTAGGTTGACTATCTCATCAATGCCATAACCATCCCACATGTCTGATATCAGATAGGGAGCCCCACTAGATCCCAATGCCAACCTAGGCCTTCAGTATCCTTGGTATCTAAGAGCTCCCACTGAGCTTTACTCCAAACTATGACCATCTCCATGATTCCATCCCAACCCCATCGAGTACCAACTCATAATCTCTCGCCATCCAACCCCAAGAGAGGGATCGAATGCACTAACCCCGGCACATGGTACAAGCCCTCCATCCTATGAGTGTTTGTTAGGCCCCTATACTACTAGTGTAACCCATTATTGTTATTAGTATAACCCACTTATTATATTGATGTACCCATGTAGTGCCCATATTGTTACTATTGTGCCCCATAGAAGCCCACTATTATTATTATTGTGCCCTTACATTATTATTGTTATGTCGGCTCTGATTATGTTATGACCCCTTAGACTCCTATATATAGAAAGGAGGTCTTTTCATTTGTATCATCCAAGAATTGTTCATCTATGTAATGTAAAGGAGGTTTCCCCCTCAAAGAGGCTAAATTCTAAGGTGTTGATCTATCTTTTCTATCTTTTCTTGAGCTGGTTTCATAACATTTGGTATCAGAGCTTTGGATTCTAGGGTTTCGCTACTCCAAACAGGTCATCGTGGCATTTTCGCTATAACTTTATTTCTGTGATGTTTCAGAAGTTGCAAAAAAAACCCATTTGAGAATAAATCACGCTAACCTCAAGTTTGAATTTCAGAGATTTTTGCGCTATCTTTGCGAAGATATGATCTGAGGAAGTTGGTCTTTTTGCAGACTCCTGAATTACATTCCAAACAGGTGACCTGGGGAAAATAGTCATAACTTTCTCTCTGAGCATTGGATTGAAATTTCGTAAGAAGGTATAGAAAGAGGACAGATTGTAGTTTCTTGTATATCTTTTTCAAAACCAAAGGTTGAAAAATTGACACGTGGCACTTCATACAAGTTCGCTCTTCTGGAAAGGTCTATAATCAGGTCATCTTGGGAGATTGTGCATAAATCTTTTTTGGAGAATCCAATTTGGATCAGACTGGTGGCATTGGAAAGAGGACAGAGAGGGCTACTACAGGTAGCAATTTTAGAACTTAAATATCTACAAGTACAGAGTTACAATCGTTTCAAGATCGAGGTCCTAAAATCAAGAAAAAGCAAGATGAGGAAGTTTGATGGCAAGGATCCGGTAAATTGGATACTTCAGATGGAGCAATATTTTGATCTACATGGTGTACTATTGTTACAAAAGGTATGTATTGCATCTTCATATTTAGAACCAGATCAATTTTTATGGTATAAAGGGCTTTGTTCTCGTAAACAACTTGTTACGTGGTCAATTCTCACAGAGGAAATGATAGCACATTATGAGGATACAAAGAGCAACACCTTCTTTAGAGCAACACCACAACAATTGGAAAGAGTAAAAGGGCTTTGTGACATATTTGAAAGTAAAATTATGGAAACCAGGAAGCGTATCCCTCACAACTATAAAGATGGAAGTGTTGTTTCTCCTAGCCTTCCACAACCTACAAGGGTTACACCACAACAATTGGAAGAAAAAAGAGAAAAAGGGCTTTGTTACAATTGTGATAGCAAATGCACTAAAGGTCATAAGTGTGCTGAGAAGAAATTATTTTACATAGAATATGAAGAAGAGGAAGAAAAGGATCAAGAAACATCAAAAGAAGAAGATATATGCCAGGACCCCACCACAGAGAAAGAAGAAATGAATCAGACCATATCTTGTAAAGCATTGGCAAGAATTACCACTCCTCAAACTCTCAAGATAGAAGGACATATCAAGAAGAAAAAGGTGCAAGAAGTGAAATATCACATCAAGAAAGAAGAAATGAATCCAACCATATCTTGTAATTCACTGGTCGGAATTACCACTCCTCAAACTATCAAGATAGAAGGACATATCAAGAAGAAAAATGTTCAAGAAGTGAAATATCACATCGAGCGTCAAGAAATGAATCCGACCATATCTTGTAAAGGATTGGAAGAAATTACCACTCCTCAAACTCTAAAGATAGAAGGACATATCAAGAAGAAAAAGGTTCAAGTAGTGAAAGATCACATTGAGCATCAACAACAAGTTCTCCAACTTTTAAAGGATAACGCCACTTCGGTGCAAAATCAAATGAAACAACAGGTAGATCAACATCATAGTGAAAAATGTTTTGATGTAGGCGACTGGGTATTTTTACTGCTACATCTAAAGCAAGCTATTTATGAGAAGGAAATGTTGGCAATACTACATGCACTTAAAAAATGGCGACCTTACCAAATGGGAAGACTCTTCAAGGATGAGGATGCGGAAGCATTCTTTTGTGCTATTTCTATTATCCAACCAGATTGGATAAACGAAGCAAGGGATGAATGGAAGAAGGACGAAGAAGTATGGCCACTTATTCAAAAGTTGCAAAAGATCCCAATTCAAACAATATTGCCAGAAATTGAAGAGGAAGGAAAAATCATATTGGAACTTGGAGCAGTAACAGAAACAAGAACCCGACAGCTACGAAATCGATCAATTTCAGAGTATCTCATCAAGTGGAAGAACTTACCCGCTGAATATTCCACATGGGAGGACAAGAATTTTATACAGAAGCATCAAGAACTACTCAAGCGTTGAGGACAACTCTTTTTGAAGGAGAGGGGCATGTTAGGCGCCTATACTACTAGTGTAACCCCTTATTGTTATTAGTATAACCCACTTATTATATTGATGTACCCATGTAGTGCCCATATTGTTACTATTGTGCCCCATAGAAGCCCACTATTATTATTATTGTGCCCTTACATTATTATTGTTATGTCGACTCTGATTATGTTATGACCCCTTAGACTCCTATATATAGAAAGGAGGTCTTTTCATTTGTATCATCCAAGAATTGTTCATCTATGTAATGTAAAGGAGGTTGCCCCCTCGAAGAGGCTGAATTCTAAGGCGTTGATCTATCTTTTATATCTTTTCTTGAGTTGGTTTCATAACAGTGTTGCACCCTATGCAACTCATATCACCTCCTCTCACCATCCTGGTCAACACCCAAAAGTTGTCGAGGTAATTATGCCTCTCCCTCTCCAATGTGCTAAGGCAACCCAATAGTGTTGCAAGCCCCATATATGTATTTCTGAAGAGGGTTTCTTTGATGCTCTAATGTGCACTATAGATGGACCATTAGGGAATCCAACCATTCCTCAACATGAGTCAGTTTGGCCAATGAATCAGCACAAACTGCTCTCATGACCTCCAACCCCTCGTTTTGTTGCAGAATAGCCTTTCACATTGTCGTGACCTTCTCTCTCAATGCTAGAAGGTCATCCTAGATCTGATGAAACTTCCATGGGAATATATCACCTGCAGACTTGGTCACATCTCTCGATACCTTAGCAATTGTTGGCATCTCATCCATGGGTGGCACATCCTCAACAAATGGCTATATGTGTGTAGGCTCTATCCTCTCCACCAAGGTGTCAACTAGGGCTATCAAAAAGATCTTTAATAATGGTGACTCCTGCGCCACACCGAGTATATTGATGTGATCCTCACCATCCTCTGTGCTCTTAGCATCATATTGAACCTCCTCCTTAGGTTCTTGATATCTAAAGTCAGGTCTCCACTAGAAAAAGCACCCCCTGGTCTCACCCTCTAACTGTCCATGTCCTTCCTGCTACTTTTCAAGAGATCTAGTGCTCTGATTATTTCGACTTTCCCAACATGATGTAGATAGTTGCACCCCCATCACCTACTCACCTCTATTGTCTTTTTTGTAAGGGTGAGGATGGATCTAGTCTATCACCCTCCTTAACTGGGCCAACTTCTCATCGTCCCAATAGATTCCACCCCAGAATTTTTGCATACTAGATTTCCCTTGAGCCATGGGTTTGTCTCTGGTTTCACCCGTCATTGTGCACTCATACTAAAATATTCCATGATCTTTTAGCTACCCTTAGCTAGGCCAAGATCATGCTCTAATACCACTATAATATTTCTAGTGAATTTTTACAATAAATAACAAAACAAACATAGACATAAAAACCATGAAAATCAAACACATGAATCAACCCATGATTTTGCACCAAAAACTGTGTTCTTGAGCCATTTTATTATAATATGAAGAGGGTACAATGAGGTGTTGGAAAGAGTGCACCTGGGCTTACTCAAGGAAATCTAGCTAAGCCCAAATGAACAATAAGAAATCCTCTAAAATGTGTTGTTGCTCTCTCTTGGCTCTGTGCTGAACTGGAAATTTGCATTGTTGGCTAGAAAGGTACCCCTGTTTGAGCCCTCTAGACTACTTAGAAAATTCCACCAAATTAATCTTAGCCTCTCCTCAATAAACCCAAAAAGACCCAGAAAGGGTTGGGCCTAATTTTACTGACCACCTAGAACCCAAAATTTGAGCTCACTCCTTCCAAGTAGCTGACAAATAATTATTCTAGTTTGGAGCACCAAAACTCCTCCAAATATTCTACAAAAATAGGAGCTGAATCCTTAAGGATAGTCCAGAAAAACCCAAAAATGATTTGGGCTAATTATGACCTCCCGAAATTACCTAAATTTGGTGCATTCTCCTCCAACTGTTGGCCCAACACCTAGTTCAGAAATCTCTGCTAAATCCCTGCTCCAAAACTCCTCCACTGAGTTGGAAATTCCTGCAATATTTCTCCCAGAAGAGAAGTGAGAGTTCTAGCCTTCAAATCCCACTAACTCTAAGTGATTTTATTGCTGCAAGCTGAGCCCATAAAATGACTGCATAGGCCCTAGTAAGGCGAATTTGTCCCACACTAAATCAAGTACCTCTAGCCCTGAAAATCAATCCATAACCTCGTACTCCCTCAATGAAATTTCTTGTAAATTCTTGAAGGGAAATTCTCCAAGAATCTCCTCCCACAAGCGCCACTATTTAGCTTCTGTGTCCCTGTCAAGAGATAGGAAAATCGACCCAAGCAATAGCCTCCAATCCAGCCCAAAAATCCTTGTCCAAACTCAAGTCAAACAATAAGAGAATTTCCTGCAAAAACTCGGAGCCTACAATCGATGCTTGCTCCCATAATTTGCTCCACGGAAATGCCTCTGCGCCCAAGAAATGTGTACTGCTAAGTACTCCTGCAATGATGCCCAAAGGAAACTTTGAATTGAGCTCCCCAAATTACCTCACTAGGGAGACACTCGAAGTTCTCTGAAAGGAGGGTGGAATTCCCACTCAGGAATTCCTTGTGCTAAGCAATAGAGTTGTCTTGGCTAAGCAGCTTAAGAGAACAATTGTTAGATTTTCAAATGATCAAAGATGCCCATAAGTGAGACCCCCAAGCTCTATTTATAATTTGTGGCCCCTTCTCTCCTTGTGGTCCCCACTCTCTCTCTCTCTCATAATTCACACTTCTTTCTCTTTCCTCTCTCCTCTAGAGTGTGAGTTCCCTCCTTGGGTCGAATTTATCTTTCTTGTGGCCCCCACATTCGACTAGAGCTACAATTTTCCCTTTTCCTCCTAAGTCCCAACACCGAAATTGCGTCCTCTCCCCAAACTCATCTCTAATGCCGAAAATCAAAATTGGGGATATTACACATGTAGGAAATAACAACAATGTTAAATCTAAGAATTTTGTAGCAGGAAATAACAGTAGCAAGAGTAGAAAAGGAGGAATGAAGCAGCAGATTTAGTAGCCTAGAAGAGTAACTAAAGGATCACCCATGTCAAGAGGACCTTTCGCTCCTAGGGTTAGAGATTGTGGCAGATTTGACAGACCTCAAAGGAGAAGCAACAATCCATTTGCTCCTTTGATGGATGGTATAGAATGTTATATCTGTCACAACTTTAGACATGTGGTAGCCAACTACATAATGCATAAATCTAATCAGTAGTATGGGCAGCCTAGGAGATCAGTCTTCGGGTATATTAGTGCTATTAATGGTTTTTTTTTTACTTGTAACATGTTTGGCCACAAGGTAATTGATTGCAGATCTAGTCCACATAATAGAGGCACATTTTATACAAGGGATAGATCTAGCATGGAAGTAGAAAATTTGACCCTCTAACCACATATCTTAGTCATGTGATATGCTATGCTTGTCACAACTTTGGTCACATGACTAGATATTTCTAGTTGTTCAGTTCTTCAAGGCAGATCTAGCAAAAAGAGCAACAAATACAAAGTAGACCTAGCAAAAAATCAAAGGGAAATGACAAGAAATAGCCCACTAAAATGTGGGTGAATAAGAAGGAGTGGCAGCTTGTGAAGTAGATAGATCAGCCCCCACTGCAATCCTTTGGTTACCTTATGCATATTCATGAAAGACTGCAGAAGTATATGAAAGGTGTATTACCTCAGAAGGAGTGCATGGCAATGTATGGCAGTATGATCATTTGTACAAGTTGTAGAAGTAGCATCATGATGTGATCATGAGCCTCATGCAAGATTAGGTCCATAGCATCAACTTGCCTATTGAAGGTATAATCATCTCAAGTGGAGTTATGCATTCCCTCGGTTTCAAGGTTGTATGTCAATTTATTTTGTTTTCACTCATTATTCTGTAGCAGATCCTCATATTGTATTCATGAGTAAAAAGGAATGTAAATCAACCTTCTATGTACTTGTAATGGTAACATTTGTTAGTTGGTTTAAAAACCCTTGCATTATTCATGAATTTGAGACATTTATTTGGCATGTATCAAAGAGAGTATCCATTTTACCAGGTAAGCACAATTGTGTGCAAGACATCACCCTGTACCTTATTGCATTTCATTGTTAGGTCTAGTTGGTTGTGTAATCCTTATATTGATCATGCATTGGAGGGAGTCATTTTTCCCTTGCATACAAAGAAGAAGTCTTGGTTCAGCCATGTGTAGGAGAAAGTATGTGTTGGCATGCATATTAGCGAGTCTATTTCATCCATTATCCATGTATGTCCATGATTACTTGGCTCGGTTTAGTAGCACTTGTGGAATTCATGTGTGGGCTTTGATGTTATTGATGTAGTCATGTATTATGCTTATAAAGCCGTGTACTTGCATTTCTATCATTTTCATGAGTTGTATGGAGCCTTGGTCCATTTTTTGGCCTCTTGCACATGGAAAGGAGGCAATGGAAGCAGCAGAAGTGTTTGTACAACAATGTGGAGAAGATGTTTGCAGCCACCATTACATGTTCATGGGGAGAATTTTCAAAGAGTATAGGATGGTGTTGTCCTATTTGGCATGTGGCGGCATTTTTCTTGGTTCCCAGTGCCTATTTTGTTGAGAGTGTTGGTAGTTGATTCGATTTCACCAGCAAAACATTTGGTATCAACCTTTCTTATTGGTATCAACAATTTTCAGTATGGTGTCAACATGGTGTCTCAGTGAAAAAAGGTCTCCCTTTGCCATTTATGTCAAAGGGGGAGAGTGACACAACCATTAGTACATAATAAAGATCAATCAACTTGAAGAGAAGACGATCAGTTTAATGGAGTGACTAGAGGTTTCCATTAATTCCAAAGGGGGATAATGTTGGAAGCAATGTGTTACACAAAAATATCATCACCATGACTATTTGCAGTCAGTATGGGTCTGTCATCACTTATACTGTCCTCCTAAGCAAGTCTCAGACCTCAGCTCTTCATGTCAAGCTTTGAAAATGAGAGAAAGACATTAAAAATCAACAAAGCTCTGGTTCCACACTTTCTCTCACTGTTGCCTGTGGTCCCGCACCCTCTGTTCACATTACCTGTGGACCTGCCCGCTCTGTCTCTAAAGGAGTGGGTACGGACCCCTTTGAAAGTCAAAAAGGCGCAAGTTTATTCTAAAAAACTCACTTTTGGTTAATTTTAGATGATTCTAGAAGGAATTTTGACATGGATTGTTCGCTCTTAGGTGGTTCATGCATCCCAAAAGAGAAGGAGCTAATCCCTTGATGAGAGGAGCTATCCCTTTGAAGGAGGGCTTTATCCCTTTGAAGGAGGACCTAGTAACTTCCCTCCATTGCACTATAAATTAAGGCATTGTGCTGGTTGCTAGGGAGGTTAGAAGCTGAACATTTTTTAGGGTAAATGCTGGTGGAATTGAGACTCCCTAGTTAAGCTTGAGAGGAGAGATCACATACCTTTTGGCTTCATTGGGAAGAGAGTGAAACTTGTCAAAGTAGAGGAGACTTCTTGTTGGACCCTGGGAGGAGCTTGTACAGCATCAAGGCACAGGTTGTAAAGTTCTTCTTTGATTTGAATTAATACAATCAGATTCATTTTTCTCAACAAATTATCTTATGTCATTTGTTTCATGAATTCCTTGATCATCATGATAAGTATGCTTTATGATATTGGCTTTTCAGGTGCTATTTAATTTGTGTGCTTGTTTGTGTTTGCAGATTCGCTACAAGGGAGCTCAATTGGATCAAAAGGGAGAGGCTTCCAAAAACTTGCATTGGACCCAAGGTAGGCCTAAAACACTTGTTTGCCTTTGTTTATAAATTGCATATTTAGAGAAAGATAGTTTTTGATTGGCTTGCTTGTCACTAGATATCGTTAGATACTAGGGAGGTCAATCTTGTCCACAAGATCGACTCATTCCGTGTGACAAAATGGCGACCATACTGGGGACTTGATTTCTTGATTTGCTTTACTTTGACCTGAGAAACTGTATTTTTGTTTCTGTTTTTGGCTTGTTGTGTGTGGAATTGGGTAGATTAGTAGATCTTGGATTATTTTTTGTTTTTCATAACTTTGGGAGAGGACCGCACCCTCGGTTTGCAACACAGTGCGGACCTATCCGCACTTTTGCTTTTCACATAGAGCGGTACCGCACCTGTGTGAACTGTGGGCCTGCGGACCCTGTCAAAATTTTGGAAAACTTAAGATTTTCTCTTTCAGTCAGCTTAGTTTTTGTTTAGATGTTGTTATCCCCTGCCCAGACCTGCATGTGACTTGTCAGGAACTTTTCTTAGGTTGATTCCATTGGTGTTAGGGTTTTAGCTGAAATTCCTAGAAGTTTTGGTTGCCAGGCTTGGTTTTCATTTTGGTCTTGTAGTAGCTCAGAGCTTAGAAGTTGTAGAAGCCTCAGATCACCTTGGTTTTTACTGGCCTTCTTATGAGTCTGACCATTTGCAAAATTTGCCTTTGTTGAGGAATCCACCTTGTGTTTTCTCTTTGCGAAACTTCGAAAAGACTTGTGTTAAAAGTTTGGATTTCATTTTTAGAAAAGAAAACAAAAATTGGTTGTTTTTTGACTGATTTGTGATTCTGGAAAAATTAGTCCTTAGTTTGCTTATAGCTAAGTAAAACATCCTTGAAAAAGACATCTTGTAAGCTTTGACTTTAAATAGTTTTTATAATTTATAGATCTCAAGATTAGATATTTCCATAGTTTTGAGTGTTTTTTATAAAAATAAAAAATCTCTTATTGGAAAAAGTTTGTTTTTGTAGTATTTGAGTGTTTGAAAGAAAAGGGAAATTTTTGTGAAAATAACTAGTTGTCTCGTTTTGAGTGCATTGGAAAAGACAAAGAGCTCTTATTTTAATTTGCTTGTTAAGAAAGATTTGTGTTTACGAGCATTTGCATTCTCAAACTCTTTCCTAGCTAGAAATTCATTGAAGGGAAAAGATTGCTTATCATCTTAAGTGCATTTTTTAGTGATTTCGAGTCGAGTCTTCACACCACAAGTTTCATCTCCGCACCTCTTGACTTAAACAAAAACCAATAAAAATAACGCTTAAAGTAAAATCTATCTAGTAATCTTTTTATTTCTAGGGCTCTATTACACCAACATAGCTTAGGCTAGTGTCTTGGAGTAGGGAGTAATTAACTCTCCAAGATAGTAAAACAAACAAGTAGCTGTATCTTGCGGTAGGAGAAAAATCCAATTGTTACATCTATGCTCTGGGAACACGAGATCGTGTTCGAACCAATGTGGGAATCAATCCTTCCTCATTGGGAATGACGCCAGATATTCACGTATTAAAAACGGTAAACCTCGAATTAACCATTGTCGAGGAGCCTGGGGTCACTTGTTGGTAAACCTTGGATTATGTCAAGGAGCCTTCAAGAGGATTGAGCTTGTTACTCTGCCCTTGCGTGCGTATCGGATCATAGACTGTTCCCCCAGGTATATTTGTTTCCATTGGTAACCATAGTGACCATATTCTATAGGATTCTTCCTAAGGTGACGGTGGAGGGAAGATCCCACTGTACTTGGAGCAGACGTCGGCTAGACTCACTTGGATTTTCTGGGGGTTCTCTTCACTCGAGACGGTTTAGTGGAGGAACTTGTGCCAGTCTATTCATTAAGCAGGTTGCCGAGGTAACTGTTCCAACCGCCATTTCTATATTGAACTCTGCGACGTTGGATTTCATCACCAACTAGTGTTTTCAGTACGGAAAGTTACTGTTTGTGTGTGGTTTGATCTCCTAGATTCTTTAGGCGTGTGATTCAAATTTGTTTGGTTCTTTAGAGGCTTTAGGTGGTTTTCATTGAGATTTTACTTTGTTTTCGTGTGAAGTAGTTAAAATATTTAATCGTGGCTGAATTACCGAGGAAGTCCCGTAGACTTCGGGGCCAACCTCCTGAGTTTTCACCGAGCCAGCCTGAAGGGTTAAGAGCCCTCGTAACTCCTAGAGACAGTAGAGTTGGGTCACCTGAAGAAGGAGAGTCTTCTTTGGTGGTACATCCTGATTTTCAAGCTCTAGTAGCAGATTATAATCCACAATCTGTGTCTGTTTCTGAAATTACTGGTAGCTTTTCATCTACTAGTGATTTAGGTGAGGAACCTGAAATATCCGAACCTGAAACTGAATTTGCTGCTACTCCAACATCGGGATTTACCTCTCCAACTTCTAGTGGTTCTGGTTCACCCAGGGTAGAAAGAATAATTACCCAAAATCTTCCTTCTGGACTTATAGCTATTGAAGAACTTGCTACTCCGGAAGAAGAAGGTATCCCTATCCCTGAAAATCAACCTGTTATAGAACTTAGGGAGCGTGAATCAATCTTTTACAGTCCACCTAGGAGCAGTGCTTGGTATCTTTCATTGACCAATTTTTTGGAAAACCCGGGACTAAGTTTTTCACCACCTCGTATTCCTTATCACCCAACACCTAGGGTTTACTATCCTCCGTTAAATATGTCAAGACAGTCGTCCATGTTTTCTGAATCTCTAGAAACCTTTTTGTACGGTGGTCCTTTTGTTCCCTCTGGGTATCAGTCACTTACTGGTACTTTTTCGGGAGCATCTCCTCAACCCATTGAACAAGGGTTATTAACCGGAAACAATGGTACTAAGCCGTTGAGTGTAGAAGATATTCTCATGATGTCAGGTACTGTTCCTAATCCTCAACCTCAAGGTGGCCAGTTACCACCTGGGGGGCAGCCTCAAAGTCCTCAATTATCGCCTGGGGGGCAACCTAAAGGTACCCAATTTGCGACTAGGGGGCAACCTCAAGGACAGTACATACCTACGGGACAGTACGTTCCTCAAGGTCAACCCCAGACTCAATATGTACCTCAAGGTCAACCCCAGTATCAATATGTACCTCAAGGTCAACCCCAGTATCAGTACGTGCCTCAAGGTTATCAACCTCAAGGTCAGTACTCGAACCAAGGTTTCCAACCACCTTCAGGTCAATCATATGTCCAAGGAACTGGAAATGTACCGTTGAATTATCAACCCTACCCTCAACCCGGTTATGGTCCTCAATATTCTCAACCCGTTATGGGTCCGTACCTCGGAATGAACTTAGTGTGGGATCCATCTCAAACTCAACAGGTCTTGCAACCGAATGTACAGTTGTCATCTCAAACTGGAAAACCCTTGGTTTCTGGTTCACCCCAGCAACCTGTCCAGTACACTATTCAAACTTCTACACCTTCTGTAGTTTCTCAGCCTGGGCCTAGTATGCCTCGTACTCTGCCTCAAACGGCTATTGTAACTGCTGCAACATCTGTTCAATCTAGCCCACCTACTTCTGGAGTATCGACAGCTCCAGTTTCTACTGTTCCTGTATCAACTCCTCAGACATCTTTACCTCAGTCTGGATCCACAATTCAAACTTCAGTTCAAATGCCTGTAGGACAACCTGGTTCAAGTACGGTTGTCACAAGTCAACCTCAATTTACTTATCAACCGTACCAGGGACAGTACCAATTCGGTCCAGCTGTGCAGCAGCCAGTCTATCAGTATCAACCGTACCCTGGGTATACATATCAACAACCTCAACAACCCTAGTACGGTCCGGTTAATCCTGGTTTTCTGGGAGGATACAATATCCCAAATGCAATTCCAATTCCTAGTTATCCTGGATATCCTCCTCCTGGGGCTGGTCTCATGACCCAGAGTTTTAGGGACCCTAATCGTCAGTTACCGTTTATCGCAACTTTGGACTTGCCTGACTTGTCGCGCCTTACGAACGATCCCATTAACTATCTTCCGTTTTGGCCGCCAATGCCGAATAAGTTGCCTAGTGATATTCCTAAGTTTGAAGGCAAATCAGGAGAGGACCCGTCGAACCATGTGATGACTTATCACCTCTGGTGTGCGTCTAATTCCATTTCAGATGATTCAATCTGTTTAAGGCTTTTCCAGCGCACTCTAATTGGTCTTGCGGCCAAGTGGTACATTGAGTTACCGCGAGCCACTTTTTATAATTTCAGTCAGCTAGCTACTTCGTTTTTAACTCATTTTCAGTTGCCTGTCAGATATGACAATGGCACGGAATTATTGACTTCATTAAAGCAGTCCATGTCCACTTACATTTCAGATCACATTCATGAATGGAGACGTCGACGGCGTTTAGTGAAAGTTTTTATTCCGGATCAGATCTTAGCCGAATGGTTTGTAAAATCTTTACTTCCAAAGATCACTGAGGATGTAGCTAAGGCCGGAGTCGTTACTGAGGAGCAAGTAATTGCTCAAGCTCAATACATTGACTTAGTTTATACACAGTCAGGTACGTTACACGAGAAAATCCCCGATCTTCCTAAGAAAAATCAAATCGCTGCAGCTCCTTCAGGGTCTCATGCCGCTGATGGTATGATTGGTACGGTTAATACCAAAAGTAAGAAGAAATCTTCCAAGAATTCTTCTCCTATCATAACCTTGCCAGATTCCCCGACAGGAGATTCTTCTGCGGAAATTTCCGCCGATATTCATGTTGTAGAGTCATCTACAGCCAAATCAAAATCCGGCGGTAAGAAGAAAGGGAAGAAGAAAAATAAAACAGATAAAAATTTGAAAGAGAAACCAGAAAAAGCGGAATCAAATGATGAGAAACGCAAACCTCGTTATCCTTGTCTCATTTGTGACGAAGAGCATTTTACAAGAGACTGCCCTCATCGAGCAAAGGTTGCGAAAATTGTCAAAGGTTCCCAAACACCTGCTGTTTTGAAGGATCCTTTTCCAAGTCAAGACAGTAAGATGATAGGTTCTTCCTCAAATGCCAACGAAGAACCCATACTGATGATGTCCCATGTTAGGATTGCGACTCGATCGCATGATTATGGAAGTAAAAGTCCTGTTGATGGTAAAGAAGCAGAATCTTCTCATTCTAACCCATCAACCTCAGCTCCCGGTTCTGATCCGCTACAAATCGAGAAACCTAATCCAGACTTAGTAATCAAACTGCCCGCCAAGGGTATACTTCGAAAGTCAGCTTTCAATCCACATGTGAGAGCGGCTCAGAACTATAACATTGTTGAAGATTTGGCTGTTTCACCTTCAGCAATGTCGGCTTTAGAAGTGCTGCAATCATGTCCAGCACAGCGTAAATTACTATTGTCGGCTATAGGAGCTATTGACGTTTAGGACTCGAACCTTATAATTTTCGATCTAGAAAATAGTACACCACGCTTACCTCATCAAATGGCTTTCCAGATCCCAGTGTTAGTCAAAAACAGACCTATTTATAGGACTGTGATTGATGAGGGAGCCTCAACGTGTATTATGTCAATACAGTGTTGGAGATCACTTGGTTCTCCTTTGCTAAATCAATCCCCGACGATTCTAAAGGCCTTTGATGGCCGTGGGTTTCATCCTTTTGGCATTCTACAGGATTTACCTATAGGGGTAGAAGGCAAAACTGTTAATCTAGATGTGGAGGTGGTTGATGCCCCTCTAGATTACAACCTTCTCTTGGGTCGTAGTTGGTCTTACGCTATGACAGCTGTCGTTTCATCGGTCTTTCGGCTTATAAAGTTCCCTCATAATGGAAAGATCGTAACTATAGACCAGCTGACTTACTTTTCATCCGACCCAGCCTCTTCTGAAAGTATTCAACATGTCGGCAAAACGACTATCCCGTATAAGGATGTTGGAGTAGGACTAGTTAAAGATGTTGGTTTACTGGGAACTTTTCCTTTTCCTCCTATCAACGCATCGTCTTCTACTGCAACCATTCATATGATTTCGTCAGACACTATTGTTTATGATGATCCTTGGATCGTACCTTCTGAATCTGAGATGGACTCATTTGGTGATGTTATGCCTTTGAGTCCAGATGAAATTGCGTATGAGGCCGTGCAGTCGTTTTCCGACCCATCTTCAACCAAAATTGACTTAATGAATGTGGTCCATGAAGAACCACTTTCAATATCAAACTCGGATTCAACAATTTTTTCTGAACTTGTTCACACTGATGAGCAAATTCGTGAAATCCTATGTGTCGATGATTTACCATGGGAAGATCTTCATCATAGATCTTCGTTTCTACCCGAGAGTGATCGTTTTGAAAATGATTTTTCATCAATTTTTACGATTGAATATGTCAAGGAACCTCAGAATCCAATGAAAAATCCTGATTCAGATTTAAATTTGGGAAACATTTCTCGAACTATTCCTATTGATATTTCGGTTAAGCCTGGAATTGTTGAAAACATTCATATAGGTGCCTCGTGTACGGAAGATGAAATTCAAATATGCAAGGCCCTATTTCAAGAATTTTGCGACGTGTTTGCCTGGTCATATGAGGAAATGCCAGGAATTGACCCTGCAATTGTTGTTCATGAAATCAAAACTTACCCGGACGTTAAACCCGTCTGGCAACGTTTGCGTCAGATCCACCCGAGAAAAGCTGCTGCTATTAAAGCAGAAGTTGAAAAATTACTCAAAGCAGGTTTCATTTATCCGATTCCGTTAACGGATTGGGTATCGAATATTGTTCCTGTTAACAAAAAGCAAGGGACAATAAGAATATGTATCGATTATAGGGACATTAATCGAGCCTGTCCAAAAGATAATTACCCAACTCCCTATATCGATCAAATCATTGATGATTGTGCCGGCAGTGAAATATTCTCCTTCATGGATGGTTTTTCCAGATATAATCAAATCAATATTCTACCTGCTGATCAACCAAAAACGGCTTTCATTTGTCCATGGGGGACATTTTCTTATTGCAAATTACCTTTTGGGCTCAAGAACGCAGGGGAAACTTTTCAAAGGGCCATTTCTTATGTGTTTCATGACATCAAGCACATTGTGCAACCCTATCTCGATGATTTGCCTGCTCATTCATTACATCGAGCTGATCATCTCATCCATTTACGAGCAATCTTTATGAGGTGTAGGCATTATCGGATTAGGTTGAATCCACACAAGTGTGTTTTCTATATAGAAACGGGTCGGTTGCTGGGGTTTGTTGTTTCTAAAGCCAGCATTCGCGTCGATCCCTCGAAGGTTCAAGCTATTGTCAAATTTCCTCCTCCTTCGAGTCTTCGCCAACTCCAAAGTTTGCAAGGGAAAGCAAACTTTTTACGTCGATTCATTCCTAACTACGTCGAGATTACAAAGGGTTTTACCTGGTTGTTGAAACAGAATACTCCATTCTTTTGGGATGAGATAGCTGAGAAATCTTTTGATGCACTAAAACACGCGTTGACCCATGCACCATTATTGCATCCTCCCAACTACAACCAGGACTACTTCTTGTATCTCGCCGCCTCCCATTCCACCATTGGAATGGTGTTAGTTCAGGAAGATGAATTCGGTACTGAACATGTGATATATTACCTTAGTCGAACTTTAAATTCAACTAAGCTAAAATACTCACATGTGGAGAAATTGGCATTGGCAGCTGTTCAAGCTGTCCAACGTTTTCGTCATTACATTTTACTACGTAAAACTACAGTAATTTCTGATTGCAACCCTATGATCTATATTTTGACCAAGAAATTGCTAGGGGGCAAGTACTCCAAATGGATTGTCATCCTACAGGAGTTCGACTTGGAATTTGAAAAGTCTAAGTCGAAGAAATCTTTAATGTGTGACTTCCCGCATGTTGACACGGAAACTGTGGCGAAGGAGCCCATTGCGGACGAATCCTTGTTTCTAATCAGCACTTTAGATCCATGGTATGGGGATATCATCATTTATCTCTAGACCCAATCCTTTCGGCCAGAAATATCAAGGTCAGAACGTCGAAAAATACGATTCCAGTCCCAACAATTCAGAATTATTGGAGATACTCTTTATCGTCGTGGGGTGGACTCTATTTTTCGACATTTTTTAACTCATGAGGAAGCTGAAAGGGTTCTAAATGACTGTCACTCTGGAGCGTGTGGTGGTCATATGTCTGGGTATGCCACAGCCCAAAAGATATTGTGCGCTGGCTACTTCTGGCCGTCTTTGTTTAAAGATTGTATTAACGCGGTCCGAAAATGCCACAACTGCCAAATTTTTGATCGAAAGATGCGCGCTCCACCTGCTCCTCTCCACCCTATAATTGTCGTCGGTCCATTTGCAAAATGGGGTATCGATTTTATTACATGTAACCCTCACTCGGCGGGGGGCATGCGTATATCATCCTTGCGGTAGATTATTTTACCAAGTGGGCCAAGGCGATGCCTACATTTGAGGCAGATGGCAAAACAGCTGCGATTTTCGTGTTCAATCATATAATTGCTAGGTTTGGTGTTCCACAAGCGATTATCACTGATCATGGGTGTCATTTTTGAAATGTTATGATGACTGAACTTACAGGCCAGCTTGGCTTGCGTCACGATAGTTCAACTCCATATTATCCACAAGCTAATGGTCTGGTTGAAGCCATCAACAAAGTTCTAGTCATCATGATCTGACGAATCATTGGGATTCACAGGTCGAATTGGCATAACATGTTATTTTCAGCGCTTTGGGCATATCGAACCTCAGTAAAAACGTCAACAGGGTTCACTCCTTTCCAACTAGTTTATGGTCTGGAAGCTGTGTTACCCATTGAATGCGAAATCCCGTCATTGCAAATGGCCATCGAGTTACTTCCAGCCACTTCTGAAGAGGAAAAACGTTTGTTATACTTGGCTCAGCTAGATGAGAATCGACGTGATGCTGCATTGGCAATCGAAACTCATGCAAAACGTATTAAAGCTCAGTATGATCGAAATGTGACCCCTCGAAATTTTTCGGAAGGAGACCTAGTCTTATTGTACGATCAAGCAAATGATAAATTAGGCGCTGGAAAATTCGTACCTATGTGGCATGGTCCCTATGTTTTCAAGCGAAAGCTGGCAAAAGGGGCCTATGAATTGGTAGACTTTGACGGGGTCTCTTTAGGTAAACCCAGAAATGGTCTTTACCTGAAGAGGTATTATGCTTAAAAATGGGTGTGGAGATTTTTAGTTAGGATAGTTTTCTTTCTAGCTGGTGTGTTTTAGTTTTAAAAGTGTGCTTAGCTTAGAGAGTGTTTTTCATCATTATTCCTGCTTATCTTGGTTTTACTCTTGATATTGCAGATGTCGACGCCTCTCCAAACATACATTGGTTTTGCTGATGGTGCTTGTCGTAATACACGAAACATTTCTTCCGCAGCTTGGGTTATCTATTCGCCCTCTGATGAGTTGGTATCTATGCATGGGGTAAGCCTCGGTCAAACAACGAACAACATTGCAGAGTATAGTGCAGTGATTGAGTTATTATCTGAATCTATTTCATTTGGGATTCGGAGTTTGATAGTGAGGTTAGATTCTGAACTCGTTGTATTACAGCTTAATAGAGTATATGCCATTAGAAATCCAGTATTATTGAGATTATTTTTGAGAGTGCGTCTCTTGGAACGTGAATTTGATTATATTGAATATCAGCATATTCCAAGATCTTTAAATACATTAGCAGATGCAATTGCTTCTCGAATGTTAAGTAGACATTTGCAATAATCATACAAATAAATTTAAAAACATTCCATAACATGTTTTACAAGATAAGCCGATAATAGTAATATAGTATAATATAGGAGTGTGTCAAAATATACATCGTCCTTGATCATAGGTTGAAAAACACCTTATGATCGGAAAAAATGATAGTACGAAAAGCAAAAATGTCATATGTGTCTACAATAGGCGATCATCCTATCACTGGTGATGATCTCGATAAGAAACCACTGTACGGGCCACCTTACAAAGGAACCTCTTGAAAGGTCCTGGGACCCCAATCACATAGCGCTGTAGTCGACGAGGAATGTCATCTATGCCGGTCTCCGGAATGTCTCCTGTCAAACGCTCTAGATGGCTCTCCAATTCGGCCAAGGTCTCTGCTGATTCGTCCTGTGGGGCTGGTGCCGCTGCAGCTGGTTGTTTCCTCTCGTAAGGTCGGAGAGCGGCTAGTCACTGTGGACCCACATCTGCATTTGAAACTTTTACTATCAATTTTGGGATGAGATAAAAACAAAAACAAAAAAAATTAAATTAGGAAAATGTTGAAAATGATTTTACCTGAGTCATCCCATTACTCTCCTGGTGGAAGATCCATGTCTGGGTCACCGCGAAAATCTACTCCAGCGTAAGGAAAGTCCTGAATAGCAAAAACCTGGTTTTCCAACCAATGGAAATACTCAGGTGTGAATCGAACGACCTTTGTCCCCTCCTCAAGATGACGGGCCATAACTGCAACCCATCGCATCAGTTTGAGCTCTCGAGGAAGTCCAGCTCCAACAGTGAGGTGCTGTGGGACCAACATTAGGACCCTCTCCAGACCAAAGCTCACGACTAAAGCACCATATCCAAAGGTCTTCAGTTGTCCGTTCTTGGCTCTAGTCAGTTGGCCTTTTACATTAGCCAACACAGCATCGCACCAGTTGAAGATGGTGCCACGAAAGCAGTCAACTGCCATCCGCATTTGGGATCCAGTGGCTATATGTAGTGCTGCACTCCCGCAAAGCCTGGTAACAGTAAATGCGATTACCATGAGTTCAGGAAGGGATATGGTTTTGATGTCTATCCCTTTGTCTCTAGTCTGGTTGTTACAGAACTCTAGCCGGAGGCTATCGACAGACTGGCCACCTAGCCTAGTCCCGAATAGAGTCAAGTGTTCACCTCTCTTAGGCAAACCAGTCAAAAAGTATATGTCTGCCGGCTCCATTTCGAGTTGGTGACCACCAATGAAGAAGCATTGGTCCTGTATGCTCCACCTGTCTACCAGCCACTGCAAGAAGTCCACCTGGGCCCTCATGCCAGGTATGGCCTAGAATTTGTACAAGCCGCATGCCTTCAATGCATCGATCGAAGGTTGATGATTTATCGCAGCAAGATCTACGTCCTCATGCTCCCATTCTCGCCAATCAAGCATGATGTATACTCTACATCCAACAAAAAGGCGAATTAGAATATAAAAAATGGAAATTTTTGGGTTTATTTTGAGAAATTTAGGGTTAAAAACCCTTGCTGCGGGGACCGCACCCTCTCTGTTAGAGACAGTGCATGGGTCCGCACCTTACCTTCACGGCAGGTGCGGACCCCTGACTTTTTCCCCATTGCGAAAAAGTCGAGGTCCGCAGGCTACCTGTGTTGTGCCTGCGGGCCCCCGCGTGCGGGTTTCTAGCCTAAAAATCCTCTAAAAAATGAAATTAAAACCTAAAAACAAATTTGAAACGGATGAATTTGAAGAGTAGGATGATGTGGATTACCTGGAGGAGACAGCGCTCGATTCCAACGGACGGATTTTCCGCAATATTCATGGGAAGTTTCTGACCAAAAGCTCTATTTTCTCACCCAAATCTCAAACGGTAAAAATGAATTGACGAAAGCCCTTTTTATAAGTTTTTTGAATAAATGAGTTGTTAATTTGTTTATGTTTCACTTTAGAAAGGTAACTTTTGCAGCATTTTTATCCATCTTAAACAGGTATGAGTAATGTTTGAGTTTTTGTTCAGGATAACGGATTTTTCAGGTGAAATCGGTCATTTTCGACGAAAAAACATTAGAGTCACCTTTAAGCTCTTTTTTGACTCCTAAAACATGAAAAGATCACCGAGTTTTTCTTTTTAAACTCGTTAAAATGGAACTAAAAAGACGGTCCACTTACAGCTCTTTTCCTGACCGTAAAAACATGAAAAGATTGCCGGATTTTTGTCGTTTCAAATTCGATATTGGTTATAAAACGACGTGTCATTGATCGCTTTTTTACTTTTTCGGATCAGAGGCACTAATTACGAAAAGTACTCCTTGGTCGTAATGATCAAGCGGTTCTCTCAGGTATTATTTTATACTTTTTCGGGCTTGGGAGACACAACTTTACGAAAAAAATCAACCATGGAGTCTTCTTAAGTTTTTTCAGACTCTCTAAAATTGAAAAACGCCGAGTTTCTCCTATACTGGACTTGTTAAAATTTAACAGTAAAGGACCTGTTCAACTACAAACAGGAACGGACCACTCCTTCTTAGGGTTCAAATTTAAACTAAGTTGGACTCATCCGAAGGATGAGCTTATAATCAAGCAAATGTTATCCTCCTCAAGCTTGTCAAAAATAAAGAGGTACTTGCCAGAAATGGTGGGGGAAAAGAGAGAAAAATGAGCATGTTTGTCATACTTTGTAACCACTCTTGAACACGACACTTTTATTCACTTGGGTTGGGAAATCCTTTTCCTAACAGTTGATCAAACCACATTGAAAGTCTTCAGGTGGTTTCTGGGTATTAACTTTGGGTCAATTGTCACCAAACCATCTGCCATGTCGTTATGTGTTCAAGAGGTCAGTGCAAATAAGCCATTCATCTGCAAAATATCTGTCATCCATCTTGACCATCCCTGAGTCAATCCTTGCAACTAAATTTCTTCAAACTTGATCTATGATTTCGTGTTGTGGGCTTGCCTACGACGGGTCGCTTTCTATCGACTTCAGCTCATTATCTAGAAAGATGATCTAGAAATCGTCAGTACCTTGGGATCTGCATGCCTCAATGGCAGGTTTCTCGCCTTCGACAATAGGTTGCATCATTGACCTTCAATCAAAGGATTCCGTGGCATGTTCGACATCAACACATCTATTCACATCTCATGAATTGTACTAAGTACTTTGAGAGCCATTGACATTACTGGTGGTTTCTCTCACACTTGTTAACAGTTTACATCATTTACTGGTAATCAAGTGGTTTCTACCATGTTAGACTTCAACACATTCATTCGCATGGATATAATCGTACTATTTTGGGAAGTAGAAATGAAGACCCTGGATCTAGTTTCCGCCATCCAGGCTGCGAGGAATTTTGTATTCATTATACTGTGGACTATTCATAAACAGATGGCTGCACCCATACTGTGTCTACATGTGTCTATACTTGTGATGTATTACAAAATCATTCCTATATCAGAGCAGTAGTTAGTTTTCTAGTCAGTTTTGATCTGAGTATGGGAATGCCTACCTCAGCGATGATATGATCTCATATATATATTTTGCATTGAATGTTTTTTACAAGTTCCAACCAGGCTCTCCACAAGATGATCCTCGAAATGATAAAGTACTTCACTCTTCCTAGATGATAAATGAAATCCTCATCTACTACAGACTTCGCACTTTAGGGGGCAATCTGTTACACAAAAATATCGTCACCATGACTATTTGCAGTCAGTATGGGTCTATCATCACTTATACTGTCCTCCTAAGCAAGTCTCAGACCTCAGCTCTTCATGTCAAGCTTTGAAAATGAGAGAAAGACATTAAAAATCAACAAAGCTCTGGTTCCGCACTTTCTCTCACTGTTGCCTGCAGTCCCGCACCCCCTGTTCACATTACCTGCGGACCTGCCCGCTCTGTCTCTAAAGGAGTGGGTGCGGACCCCTGTGAAAGTCAAAAAGGCGCAAGTTTATTCTAAAAAACTCACTTTGGGTTAATTCTAGATGATTCTAGAAGGAATTTTGACGTGGATTGTTCGCTCTTAGGTGGTTCATGCATCCCAAAAGAGAAGGAGCTAATCCCTTGATGAGAGGAGTTATCCCTTTGAAGGAGGGCTTTATCCCTTTGAAGGAGGACCTAGTAACTTCCCTCCATTGCACTATAAATTAAGGCATTAGGCTGGTTTCTAGGGAGGTTAGAAGCTGAAAATTTTTTAGGGTAAATGCTGGTGGAATTGAGACTTCCTAGTTAAGCTTGAGAGGAGAGATCACATACCTTTTGGCTTCATTGGGAAGAGAGTGAAACTTGTCAAAGTAGAGGAGACTTCTTGTTGGACCCTGGGAGGAGCTTGTACAGCATCAAGGCACAGGTTGTAAAGTTCTTCTTTGATTTGAATTAATACAATCAGATTCATTTTTCTCAATAAATTGTCTTATGTCATTTGTTTCATGAATTCCTTGATCATCATGATAAGTATGCTTTATGATATTGGCTTTTCAGGTGCTATTTAATTTGTGTGCTTGTTTGTGTTTGCAGATTCGCTACAAGGGAGCTCATTTGGATCAAAAGAGCGAGGCTTCCACAAACTTGCATTGGACCCAAGGTAGGCCTAAAACACTTGTTTGCCTTTGTTTATAAATTGCATATTTAGAGAAAGATAGTTTTTGATTGGCTTGCTTGTCACTAGATATCGTTAGATACTAGGGAGGTCAATCTTGTCTGCAAGATCGAATCATTCCGTGTGACACAATGTGTTGGAATTGATGTCAAACCTGCGAGACTTTCATCCAGTCAGATACTTATGTTGGCATTGATGTCAATCGTTGAGAACCAGACTATCTATGTTTGCTACCAGAATTTGATACTCTCGTAATTCACTAGTGCTGGAATTTTTGCGGTGGACTTGTCTACCAAGTGATTTGAAGATTTGAATCAGTGATTCGTCAAGAACGTTATGTTTTGGGTGGTCCATTAATTTGGTGGAAAATCATTGGATACATTAATCATTTGGTCCACTGTGATTTAGTTGTTGGTTGACCCAATCATCGAGGAAAAGTGGAATGTGTTTTTAATGGTTTGATCTGGTATTCAAAAGGTATGATGCAATAGTAATTTAGTTGTAGCATGGACCAAAAGGGTATTTATATGTTGTGCATTCCAAGGGGAAAACAAACATTCTTGTATATAAATTAATCATTATTGGATCGTGTGGTTGTCAATGAACAGAGTGCACATAGAACAAACTGTTATGGGTTGAAGTAATCATTGAAGTGGTCAAATTGATCTCGTCTCTTTGAGTGTGAATGCATTTGATGCCATAGAAGTGATGTTATGGAATGGGTTGGGTCAATCCTAGTGGAACTGATCTAGTTATGGTTGGATTAGTTTCCACATGTGTAAACTCATTAATGAAGAGTTGATCTGGTTGTTAGAACTTCGTGGATCTAGTCCTTGGACATCTAGTTTATATACATAGTTTGATCGCTAAGCTTTGGTTGGATAGTAGGAGGTGCAATGGTTTATATGGTGTGAGGTAGTGTGCATTGTGCCTTTGTAACAGAGTAACAAGTGTATGTGATCCATAAACTACCATGGATATTCCACTAGATAGTTTGTCACAACATATTTGACAAAAATTATATCTAAAATTTGAAATTATACACTATTACAGTTTTATTTCTTTTTAGATTTATGGGTCTATAGAATATTTTTAATAGTGCATGCATGTGAACTAAAACTTATGAAGAAATAGAGAACAATGAAATAAAATCTCACACACACATTTGACACAATATATGAAATGGGAAACCCTTTTAGGAGAAAACCGAGCTAGAAAGTGAGGTCGCTTTGCTCTTTTTATCTGAATATAAAATGTTTGTGAGTATAAATAAGTATGGCATGTGGCCTGTGGGCTACTACAGTGCACAAATCATCTCTATGTGCTTTATCTCCTATCCCTCTCAACTATTTTTTGCTTATCTATAGATAAAATGCACTCGAAAGAATGGAACCCCTTTTCCTCCTAGTGGCCTAGTTATAACACAGCTCAATAGCCTACTAGTGGTTAGGTTTGACTACCTCAAATCTTAACCAGAGTTACAAAATAGACTCTTATAGAGCCTTCTACATCCTCTTGAATTATGGTGGTGAAAACAATAAGGTCAAATTATGAGTGGCATAACATTCGCATACGAACTCTGATTGACACAATTCTTGGGCCATTGGAAAGTTCTATGTGTGTAGAATAGGAAAAAAAGGTGCCACCCTAGAACAATAAATTTTTACCCCCAAAAAACGTTATCTGATGCCTAAAAAATTCTCCCATAATTTTTCAGACGCCAATTTTCCAAATTGGGTCCTACCGGTAAAAATTGTCCTAAGAGTTGATTCCTCCACTTTTTCCACTTTGGAAGCATCGAGATGGATGAAAAAAATATAATTATCCAATCCAAATCCTACCTCCCCATTTTGGGAGGATTTTGGTCCCCAAAATCTTCTACTAAATGAGGTGAGGAAATTTTTCCTCCACCTTCTCTTGGGTGTACCATTTAGCTTTGCCTAAAAGTTGTCCTTTCAACCAAATCTGCCTCAAGTCATGCTTCCCCTATCTTATAGCTTTGGACCTCTTCTATAAAATTGTATTTTTTGTAAACTCTGCCTAGGCATCTAGTGCCAAATCCTCCACAAAAGGTAGGACATGTTCCTCTTCTTGATCTAGCATGGAGGGCTCATAGAGTTTCAGATTCTCTACATTGACAACTAAATAAATGAACATATATGGTGGTAAAATGAGTCAATAGGAATTATCACCGACCTTTTCTAGTATCTCGAAGGGACCATGGCGTAGAGCCTTGATCATCTTACTAGGCACTTGTAGCCTCTCCTTGTTCAATTTTATCCATACTCTTTCTCCTACATTCAACAATTTCTCTATTCTATGTTGATCATGCCTAGCCTTATACTTCTCATGTGACTTTTGCAATGTATCTTGTACTTGTATATGGATTTGCCAAGTCATTTCTATAGATTTTCCAACCCTCAAGGAGTCTCCTATAAGACCTTCCCTCACTCCTCCTTGTTTCCATATGCAACATCCAAAGATGAAGGAGGCAAATATCCAAAACAAGTTTCAAATGGGGACTTTCTTGTAGAAGTGTGGACTGCTATTTTGTAAGAATGTTGTATATATACCACATTTTCCTCCCAGTTCTTTGGATGCTTCTGGTTGTATCCCCTAAGAAGTTGCACCAAAGTCTTGTTGACTACTTCTATCTGCCCATCTATATGTGGATGGAATGTTGTAGATCTCTTCAATTTTGTGTCCATCTTCTCCCATAATATTATAGGCCAAAATGCACTAATAAATCTTGTCTCCCTATCTAAAACAATGTTCCTTGGTATCCCAAAGTGCACCCATACTTGTCCAAAGAACAAGTTTGTTGCTTCTTGCCTAATAATGGTATTTTTATAGGGAATCAAAACACACATCTTGATGAACCTATCAACTACCATGAACAGGTAGTCATTTCCTTTCTTAGTTGTTGGTAAACCTCCCACAAAATTCAACAATGTAAACTTTGAAACGGGAACTGATACTGTTACCCGTTTTGTAAAGATAGCAAAAAAGTGACCCGATTTTGAAAAGGGGTGATGCAAAACACACATGTTTTTTTTAGAGCATAGTTTTTGGCACTTTAATTTTTTTTATGTACTTTACGTTTTAGAATGGTAGTGAATGGTAGTGAATGGTAGTGATTTTCATGCTGATTTAAAAAAGTGGTTATTCTGCATCACACCCTTTTTTTAAAAGACCTATTTTTTGACTTTAAATTTTTTTATTGTATGAAATGTAAATAATTATTTTTTAAATTTAATAATTTTGGAAGTGGTCATCTTCTTCATATTATCTTGTTTTTATTTTTTTTTATTTTTTTTTTAGTGAGGTTTTTATTGTTTTGCATATTTAAAGAAGAAGGTCGATATTTTGCATTTTCGATATTCTACATATTTATACATTGTTAATTAAATTTTCAATCCAAATGAAATAATTGTCTCTAAAAAACAAATATAAAAAAATATATAAAAAAGACAAAAATAAAAAATAAAAAATGTTAAAAAAAATTTATCTCATAAACCCTAAAAGAATTTGGAAAAAAACAAAAATTAAAAAATATATATATAAAAAAAATTAAGTAAGTAAAAATAGAGAAATTAAGAAAAAACATTAGCAAAAACTCGGAAAAAAAATAAAAAAATAAAAAAACAAACTAGTTTAAAAAAATAAATAGAAAATTAACGAAAAAAATTAAAAAACTAGTAAAATTAATATTAAAAAAAAAAAAAAACCAAAAAAATATGAAAATGGCAGAAAATATATGTCTTTTCAAATGAAAAAATAAATTAAAAAAATAAAAAAAACATTTACAATTTTAAAAAAAAATACCTATTTTTGATTTTTTTTTTTAATTCAAATTATAAGGAAAAAACCAAAAAAAAAACAAAACAAAACAAACAAAACAAAACAAAACCCCAAAAAATGCATATTTTTTATTTTTTTTAGTAAATAATAATTATTTTTATTAAACGTAACATTTTTATTTAAAAAAAAAAAAAAAATTAATTTTTTTTTTTTTTAAACAAACTTTTTTTTTAATTAAAAAAATCATAAAAAAAATTTTAACATTTTTTTTTAAATTTAAAATTACAAAAAAAAAAAAAATTCAAAGAAATTAAATTTTTTAATTTCAAATTAAAAAAATTATTACAAAAAAAAAAAAAAAAAAAAAAATTAAAATTTAAAAAAAAATTTAACACATTTTTTTTGTTTTTTATAAAAAAAAAAATATATATATATATATATATATATATATATATTTTTTTGGCCCCCGCCCCCCGGCCGCCCGTGGTGGCGCGCCCTCCGCCCACGGCCGCGCCACCACGGGTGGCCGGGGGGCGGTGGGTCAACAGGCCCTCCGCCCACGGCCGCGCCAGCACGGGCGGCCGGGGGGCGGGGGGTCGATTCCGGGAATCGACCCCCCGCCCCCTGACCACCCGTGGTGGCGCGGTCGTGCAGGCCCTCCACCCACGGCCGCGCCACCACGGGCGGCCGGGGGGCGGGGCCAAAAATATATATATATTTTTTTTAATAAAAAACAAAAAAAAATGTGTTAAAAAAAAATTTAAATTTTAATTTTTTTTTTGTAATAATTTTTTTAATTTGAAATTAAAAAAAATATTTTTTTTTTAATTATGTGTATTTTTAAATTTTAAAAAAAAAAAAAAAAAAAAAAATTGTTTAAAGAAAAATATTGTTTAAAATAAAATTTAAATTTAATTTTTTTTTCCTTTTTTTTAAATAAAAATGGCAGGTTTAATAAAAAATAATTAGATTTTTTTTTTTAATAAAAAATATGCATTTTTTTTGTTTTTTTTTATAATTTTAATTTATTTTTGTTTTTTTTTAATATTAATTTCACTAGTATTTTAATTTCTTTTCGTTAATTTTCTATTTTTTTTTTAAACTAGTTTGTTTTTAATTTCTTTTTCTTTTTTTCCCCGGTTTTTGCTAATGCTTTTTTTTTAATTTCTCTGTTTTTACTTACTTAATTTTATATATATATATATATATATATATATTTAAATTTATTTTTTTTTCCAAATTCTTTTTTGATTTGTGAGATAATTTTTTTTTTAATTTTTTTTATTTTTTATTTTTGTTAATTTTCTATTTTTTTTAAATCTAGTTTGTTTTTAATTTTTTTTTGTTTTTCTTAATTTTTTTTTTTATTTTTCCATTTTTACCTACTTAATTTTTAGTTTTTTTTAAATGTTTTTTTTTTTTTCTTTTCCATTTTTTTTTTTTTTTGCCAATTTTTTGATGGTTTACAAGATAATTTTTATTTTTTATTTTCACTATTTATTTGTTTATAATTTATTTATTTTTTAGTTTTTTAATTTTTACCATTAATCTTTTTTTTTTACATTTTTATGATTGATATTTATATATATATATATATATATTTTTAAGTTTTATATTTTTATTGTGTTTTGTTTTTATTATATATCTTAATTTATGTTTTGTTAATTTTTTAAACTTTTTTTTTATTTGTGTTTTTTCAATGTTTTAATTTTTTTTTTTTTAATTTTATGTTTTCATTATTTTTTTAAAATTTAATGTTTTTCGGGGTCATGGTAAAATATTTTACGCCATTATTTCGAAATGTTGAAATTTTACTTTCGAAAAAAAAAAAAAAAAGTGTTCTTCCAGAATTAACACTATTCGTTTTGAGGGTGTTTTTTGGATAATTTTTGTGCAAAAAATTGGTTTTCACCGCCATTTTTAAAACATGTTGAAAATTTACCCAAGAAAAAAAAAAAGTGTTATTCCAGCATCAACACTTTTCATTTTCAGCACTGTTTTTGATGTTTTTTTGGGGTTTTTTGGCCAGAGTTCCCGTTTTGAGTTTATAGTTCTCGTTTCAAAGTTTACATTGTTATTCATAGAAATTATTTCCCAAGCATGAGTGGGTACGGGTAAGGGATTATATAGACCTTGTTTCTTGTTGCTATGCTTGTCGGTACAACAAAGCATGCATCCGCTTGTGAACCTAGCTACCTTCTCTTGCATCTTGGGCCAATATAAATACCTCTATGAGTTGGCCACAATCTTCCCTACACCAAAGTGCACCACAACATTGGAGGTGTGAGCCTCTCTAATCAGCTACAATCACTTACCTTTAGGAACATGTAGTTTATCCAACTTGTAGAGTAAATCACACTGGAGGTGGTAGTCAACGGTGATGTCGCCATCCTGCACAACTTTCACTCTATAACTATTGATACACCTCCTTGAAGTCCTAATCCTCTAAATATGCCTCTTTCTATGCATCATGGGTGAATGGATCAATGTGCATTAGATTTCCCAAAGTTGTGATCTTTGGTGTGGGTGGCGTTGAAATCATGTTAGCCAACTTATTTGTGTTTCCCTTCTTGTAATTAATCATTAAATGAAATTGTTGAAGAAACCTCATCCACTTGTAATGTTCAGTTTGTTGTAGCTTACTTTGGGCCTGCAAGTACTTAGTGGTTGGTAATCTGTGTGGATTACTAGCTCCTTTCCCATCATATAGTGCTTCCACTTCTTCACAGCTTGTATTAGGGCATAGAGCTCCTTGTCGCAGGTAGGGCAGTTAAGAACTGCCCCATGAAATAATTCAGAATGGTATCATACATGCCTTCCTCCCTGCATTAATACTGCTCCCAGATCATACTCGTTCGCATTTATATCCACTTCAAAGGGTCATTGCAAGCTTGGTAATGCCAAAACTAATGCTTGACTAGTCTTATTCTTTAGCTCCTCGAAAGCCCTTTTCTAACCCTTTCCCCACTGAAAACTCTTGCCATTTACCATTATGGCATGGAGCAGTGCTTCTACCATTAAAAATGAGGCTTTGAATTTCCTCGGGTACTCTGTTGCCTTAATGAAACTCTTAACCTTAAAAACATTAGTAGACACCGACCATTTCATGATGGCCTCCATCTTGGCAGGATCTACTTCATCTCTCCTCCATTATCACATACCCCAGATACACCAAATATTTTTGTGCAAACTCACACTTCTTGGGATTTGCTCGCAATTTTTTCTTCTTTAATGTCTCTAGCACCTGCGTCAAATGTGAGATGTGCTCCTCCTAGGTAGCATTTTATAATTGTATACTAGTGTATCATCCAAATAGGAAATAACAAATGAATCTATAAAATGGTGAAGTACATTATTTATCAATATCACAAATGTAGTCGGTGCATTACATAGGCCAAATGGCATGACTAATCACTCATACAAACCTTGTCTGTTTTGAAGGCAGTCTTCCAAGTATCTTCTTCTTTGACTCAAACCCACTGATATCCATACTTTAATTCCAACTTGGTGAAGCATTTTTCTTTATGCAACTGATCCAATAGATCATCTATCCTTGGCAGGTGGTGCATGTTCTTGAGCATGATTTTGTTCGATGCCCTATAATCTATACATATATGCCAAGTCTCATCCTTCTTTGGCACAATGATGATGGATGCCCCACATGGTGACGTACTCGGTTAAATGACGCCCTGTTCCAATAGTTTTTGCAATTATTTTTTTACCTCACTTGCTTCTATAACAAATTGTCTGTACAACCCAATGTTTAGCAATGGGGAGTTCGATGATAGCCAGATCTTGTGCTCCACTTCCCTCCTAGGTGGTAAACCTTTAGGCTCTCAGAACACATCCATGTATGCATGCAGCAACTCTTCTAGTTATTGTTTCTCTTTCTTAGTACACCCCTCCAATGATGCCTTACCTCTTACTAACTTTTCAACGCATTGCTTTTCTCTTAAAAATAATAAAACATGTTCTTGATGGAAAAATCAATTTATTGCCTTAGTTGGCACTTACCAGTGAAATTTTCGACTTGCCTTTGTGCACATTGATGGTGAACAATTTTCCATCCTTGATAATTCTATGTTGGTTGGATCTTTGCATGAATATTGCATCTCGCATGTACATGTAGGGACTTCCAAACACAACTCCACTTACATCAAGGGTAAAACCACATTCAGTATTACTTCATCAATCAAATCAGCACAGATGGAAAATCTAATTTTGCATTGCTTTGTTACCTCCAGCTTTGCATCCATATTTACCCATCCCAGTGGATATGGGCTTGGATTATCACAAACTTCCAATCCCAATTTCTTGACCAACTCTACAACAATGAGATTCACTTGCGATCCTAGGTCAAACATAATATCAGTCTTGGTCTTCTTGACATGTATTTTTATATGAAAGAGTTTAGTTATTTCTTTCTCTTCCTATTTCTAAAGGTTGCTCAGATTCACCTCCTTCTGTACTGACGTGCAAAAAACCTTATCATCCATGTATGAGTTGCTTTCAACTTGGTTGCTCGAGTCAATGGCCATGAGATTCTTCTTATTATTATCTTTCTTTTTGTTCTTTAAGTTAAGCTTTGGATCCAATTTTTGGCACTTCTCCTTTATATGACCGTCAATGTTGTAGTGGTTGCAGTGATTTTCGGGATCTTTTCACTAGTGTGTTGTGGTTGTCATATTTTTATCTTTCCCCCTTTTTTCTCCTTCTTCCCCTCATTAGAATAATCTTGTTGCTCATTCTACTTCAATCCACTTGATTGTGATTTCTTCAGGCCTATGTTCTCCAAGTAGTGTGCCTGTACATAACCTTCGTTCACTGATTTGGGATTGAACAACATCACTTTCTCTCGTAGATGGCGGTGTAGACCCCCCAAATACTTGAGGAGTACATCTAGGTTCTTTGGGGAGATACCCAACATTATGGCCATCTTGGATTTTACCTGAAGTAGTGCCACCAGAACCATTGGTCCTCTATGTACCCAACAGGGTAAAAGTGTGACTTAATGAGGGTTTTGAAGTCCTCCCACTTAGTCATTGGAGGCTCTCCCTCCAATCTTAAAGTCTCCCCAAGGCTTCCCCACCAAGTTAGGGCATGGCCCTCTAATTTATGTCGCACAAATTAAATATTTTGTTCTTCCTTAATTTTATGGACACTAAAATACACTTTCAGTTGTTGCAACCAGTGGTTTATATTCAAAGTGTCGATCTCACTATGATATGACTTGATATCAACCTTTGCTTCCGTTTTGAACAAGGTGTGTGATTGATTCACAACACTTGAACTGGGTTGATCTTTTCTAGGTTCTTTCTTCAGATGGTTCTCCATTTCTTCTTGATATCCTGATCCCCCTTCTAATTTTCCCTTTGCATTATAACCCCCATCTTCTCTTAATATCCCAAGCTTATTACTCAAGGTTTCCATGAGGACTTTCCATTACGATTTATAGAATTGTTGTTCTAGTCATGAAAGCCTCTCCTCTATAGTATCACGAGGGTTATTCACATATTCGTTGGCCATGATTAGGATTTTACAACTTTTGGCCTAGTCGATCTAGATTCCCAGCAAATCTCCATAACATACCCAAAGAAACCTACTTTGATACCAATATGATCTAGAAACTGCCATGCATATTCCACTCAACATTTCATCACAGCAAATATGATGCAATCATATTTAAATTTTGAAAGTATACACTATTACAATTTTATTTCCTTTTAGATTTATGTGTCTTTAGAATATTGTTAATAGTGCATGCATGCAAATTAAAAATTATGTAGAAATAGAGAACAACAAAATAAAATATCACACACATTTGACACAAGGTATGACCTGGGAAACCATTTATGGAGGAAAAAACCAATTGGAAGGTGAGGTCACTATGCTCTCTTTCTCTAAAGAGAAAATGTCTATGAGTACAAAGAAGTATGGCATGTGGCCTGTCGAGTACTACAGTGCACAAATCGTCTCTATGTGCTCTATCTCCTATCCCTCTTGGTTATTTTTTTCTCAACTATCTAACAAATTCACTCAAAAGAATGGAACTTCATTTCCTCCTAGTGGCCTGGTTATAACAAAACCCGATAGCCTACTAGTGGTCAAGTTTGACTACCTCAACTCTTTACCAGAGTTAAAATATAGACTCTTATAGAGTCTTCTACATCATAATAACGTGGCTAGACCCTTTTTCATGAATAATGGGGGCTGACATGGCATCCTCTCAAATTATGGTGGTGAAAACAGGAAGGTCAAATTATAGGCGCCATAATTTTCACATACAGACTTTGATTGACATGATTCTTGCGTCATTCGAAAGGTATATGTGTGTAGAAAAGGAAAAAAAAGGTGTTGCACTAAAGAGGAAAATTTTACCCCCAAAAAAACATCATTGATACCTCAAAATTCTCCCATAATGTTTTAGACCCCAATTTGCCAAACTTGGTCCCACCATTCAAAATGGTTGTTAGAGCTGATTCCTCCACTTTTTCCACTCTTGAACCATCGAGATGGATGACAAACAATATAATGATCCAATCCATATCAATATGTGGAAAGTGTGTGGCATAGCGTAGAGTGCAAGGATTAGAGAGAATGTAGTGCAAAGATCATTGAATTAGAGCCTGTGCGCACATGAAGCTTTAGAATGACGTATAAACGATAGAGATAGTACACATATGTAGCAAATATTGTATCTCTTGTAGCTGAGTATTTTGTGTAGTTATGTGCATAAGATGGCAAAGACCAACAATGATACATGTAGTTGATCATGGTCAATGTTGGTGTGCGTATAGAAGAGATCGATTGATCTATTGTTGTAGAGATCTTGTGGCAGAGTAGAGGAGCAATTAATTGTGTATTCACCAGAGAAATGATGAGAAGAGTGACTTATATGTGAACTTATAGTAGAATACTTTCATTCAGTGCATTGACAAAGCATGGTGGATGGTGGCAGCTTTAGTGTATTAGTGTGATTGGATTGAATGAATGGTGTGTTCACATGGTAATGATTTACTCACCGTTCTAAAGTACTTCAGTTACTGGACTACTTGCACTATAGGACTCTAGTTATCAGACTATCTATGCTACAAGAATCTAGTTACCAGACTATATGTTGACTTAGTAGTAACACGTGGGAGTGGTGCTAGAATATGGATTCAATGTTGATGCCATGTATTATTGTTGAAGCCATGTAAAGCTATGTGTTGTTAGTGAGGGTCTATGTGTGAGTGTGTATGTTCTTGTCAGAGAGAATTGTATGCAGAGATACTATGCATTGTATGAGAGATATCTTTGTGCTAAGATGGATAATTTGTTATACCATTAATATATGTATGTTGCTAAGTTTTTGTTGAGGACAGGGTGTTGGTGATATGTTGATGTATGAGTGAGGGCAGATTGATTGTGAGTGGCTAGTAGAGTTGAAGAGATTGAGGCAGTTGATTGTGTTATTGTTGATCCTAGAGTTGGTGTGGGTCCAGTCTAAAAATGGGATGAAATAGGCCCATGGTGGTTTGTGTTGATGTCAATGGATCCAATATGAAACATTGTGAAATGAGGTCCACACAAGCTTAAAGGTTTGGGACTTCAGTGAGGGAAGTGGAGGCTTATTGATTTAGGGATTAGCAACATCCTTTAGATAGTGGCCTGAAATCTTGGGAGTGGTGGATTTCATCTATTGTTGGTTGGAAATATTTTGGTGTTGGGGCATCCAGTAGGTGGTGGCTTACATATTCATGGGAGTGGTTTATTCCAGCAGGTGGTGGCCTGCAAAGTTCAAGAACTGGTGGCTTCCCTCAGGTAGTGTCCTAGAGAAAGTAGTTGCTCGCATGATCACAAGTTGTGACTTGCACATTGGTGGTGGCCAGTGATTATGTAAAACTAAGATTCTGACTAATCATAAGAAGAAGTAGAACAAAGCAAAGAAAATGGTGTTTTTTCTCCCATAAGGGTTTGCACTTTACATCTTGTGTCTTATATGATGTGTTGTTGCTCATGGTTATTTGTTTATATGTTTAGTTGCTCATATGATTTACATGCTTAAGTGATTTGCTTATGTGTTATACTACTAATGAATGAATGATTCAGTTATTGGTTAAAGAAGGCGAAAATTTTAATTTGGTGATCCATGACACAATATTGATTCACGCCCACTCTTAGTATTGTCAAGATTCCAATAGTCTTATGAATCCCAAAACATTTTTTGTTTCCTACATATGTTCCAATGGTAGGCTTGTGTGTAGCCTTATTCTTAGGTTGAATATGATGAGAAAATTGCATAGCTTCTATAATATTTTCGAGATGTTTTAGGAGAAGCTCATGTTTAATGTCTTCCCTTAATCCACCCTTGTGGCCAATACTTGAAATTCTCAATTATAATATTCAATATCATCTTAATTGCTTGAATATTGTTAATTGATTGAAGTAGTCTTGTTCCCAAACTTTACCATATTGTGTTTCTAAGTCTCTTATGAATAAACCCCAAGTATAATGATAATAATGTGGCTTCCTCTTAACTACCCATTGATACCATTGTTAGGTTTTTATCTCAAAGTTCAAAGCTACTATGGGAATCATTTTCTTATCACCCATAATATTATGCAATTCAAAATATTGTTATATTTGATTTTCCCAGGTAAAGACATATGTTCCATCAAACTTATTTAATTCAATCTTGGGAAAGTTCACTTCCTTTAGAAACCATCCATAATTAACTCCATTATTGTAGTTAAATCCCCGTGAAAAATTCTTATTATTGGAAAGTTGTTCAACCTAGGCACTACCTTTATTTTCATGAGCCCCTTTGATCACATTATCAATTTTAGGGGGGGTCCCTTTTAGGGATTATATGATCCTTTATAAGGAACCTTCTAAGTTGTTCCTTATTTTCATCCATCTTCTATTCCAATTGCTTCAACAGACTTTCCATCTATTCCTCTTTTTCTTCCATATTTCATTCTATTTCTATTTGAGCAGCAATTGATTCAACCTTTTTCATTGAACAATAAAGTACTAAATAATAATCAAAGGAAAGATGCAAAATGATTGAATGAAAAGAGTTGCAAAACAAAATTTGAAAGCAGCTAACAATTAGAGACTAATCCTACATAACTTGACATGAATGAGAGTCAAGATGAAGTGCTACAAACCCAAATAAATCTAATTAGGTTGTTGTATAATAATGTTAGAAGTAACGTATTATCAAAAAAAAATTACTTCAATTAACACACTAAAAAGATAAATCAAAGCACTAGAAAATAGATTTATTTCTACTCGAAGTGACTTGATACGAAGATTAGGCAAATAGAGTTAATAGTACCCTCTTCGTCAATGACATAAAACCATTAAGTTTACTAGAAATAACATGTTGTAAATTGCTACAAGAAACAAAGGCTACTTGTAGGAAATGGTAAACAACATAGAACGGAAAAAAATGGACTAAAGATAGATGAAATAAAAGAAACGTAACACCACACAAAGGCTCCTTGTTAAGCCTTAAGAAGGACATACCCAAGGCTTCTACAAGGAACCTAAAAATACTACCAAGAGAGCAAAAAAAAAAAAAAAAAACCACAAAAAATAAACTTTATACATTAGAATATTAATCCATGACAACAATACATTCTCCAAGGGTTTGAGTTCCTTAGCTCTTTAAGTGTTCCTAATTCTAAAAAAAAAGAGTAGAAATCAATAACCCTGAGCTCCTAGTTTTTAGAAAGGACTACATTAATAATCCATTTAATTAGTCCTTCATTAGAGGGGTTTCATTCTAAAGATCCATATTGTTGAGTTCCAAAACTGCCTCTCTCTTAAGCAACTTTCTCATCCTTCTTCCTTTGCTTTTCCATGAACAATGCATCCTTAGTCATGAAAATCCATTGCACATTGCCTCAAGGAGTATATTTCAGTGATTTACAAGTTATATTGTTATGTTTGTTATTTGAATAGGTTTTTGTCTTTTAACTATGGAACACAGCCACATTCCGCAGCTAACTGGTTGTTCCGCAGCCATCTCCACGCTTTTGTAGGTTACAGGTGTCAAGAGAGGAAACGGACCACATGGGTACCTTGGAAAACGTCAGAGCATGGATTGTATCCTATCCATTTGGTCTAGATCGATGAGGAGGACTCCGGTCAAAGGGAAGTCAACTGTAGGAGACCTATGGCAAGTAGGACTCTGTTTTCACACGATTCTCAGTGATGGATCCGAGGCAGTCTCCTGAAGCCAAGGACTTCATCTGCCACCTGCACAAACAGAATCCAACAACCACTATTAGAATATTTATGTTTCAAGGCAACTGAAGACAAGAATTCCGCATACACTACCTGTCTACATGTTTTGCTACAGCTGATTTCTCTCCTCAAAACAGTTGTATATTTTTCCTATAAATACCAGCGTGTAGAACGCAGAACAAGTTCAAGTTTTTGCTTATGTAATAGTGCAAATTTCTGCTTTGTAGTGTGAAGAACTCATTTCTCTGTTTTAATACAAAAACTCTGTTTTCAATGGATACCTGAAGCGCTTGTGAAGTGTTGATTCCGTGTTGATAATCCGAGACCTTGCAGAGGGCCCCTGCGTGGTCAAGGGTACATTTTATTTATGTTTGTCTTTCTTAGTTTAATTGTAAATTCACTATGTGTTTTTCATCATGTTCATAATCATTTTCTAACTCTATGTATAATGCAGCGTGTGTCATTTCTTCACTAACTCAAGAGTAGTTGTATTCCAGCGTAGAATAGTCCTTTGGTTTCCATTGCTTTTTAGTTTCTTAACTATAGTTTTAAGTTGATGTCAGTAGCATAATTTGATTTATTTCATCTGTTGTTCCTTAGTTTCTAGATTTTAAATTAAGTTGTTCAATGCCATTTTCTTATTAGTTTAGTCACTCATGATATAAATGGATGTTTCCAAAAGCCTTTCAGTTGAAGGTTAATCCTAAAACTAAGTGGTGAAATGTTACATTTATGAATGAGTCTTTCATTACAATTGTTGTTCATTAGTTAAGTTGTTCAATGCCATTTTCTTATCAGTTTAGTAACTCATGATATAAATGGATATTTCCAAGAACCCTTTCAGTTGAAGGTTAATCCTAAAACTAAGTGGTGAAATGTTTTATTTATGAATGAGTCTTTATTTGCATTTTCATGTTTACTTTTCTTAGAATGATGAAGAATGAAATCTCTCAAAATTTCTATCATAAGGAGGTAGTTCTCCCTAAGTTATGTAGCAGAGTGACAACAATACTTCATTTAGCCTTGCTTTCATAAATAGAATAATTGCAATTTCATTTTTAGTTTTTCACTTAGTTTAGTTGCAGTTCCATCTTCAGTTGTTCATTAAGCTTTAATTCTACAATAGATTAGACAGTAGAGGTAATCTTAATTCCAGTATTTCATTTTTGATTTATCATAGATAGCTGCCATCTCATTTTATCATTTAAGCTTTGGTTTTGTAATTGAGTAGATAGTAGTTTTAAAAGTCCTTTCAGTTCATGTTTTGGAAACAATCATAATAGCAAGAAGAGAGGCTCTGTTTTCATTTTCTTGTTTACAAACTTTACTTCCAAATTTGGCCTAAAAGCACTTTTAGATCTCATTTCATTCTTAGCAGTAGTAGATTAAGATTTTGTAGACTACATTGCAAAACATTAGGAATCAAAAGAAAAAAACCCCAAAACAAACATAAAACTCAAAAACAGTGAGGTAAGAGGGTCATCTAGCACATATAGTGCACTACACTTCATCAGTTTACGATACCCGGATTGATAATTTATGTAGCAATTTAGGACACTAAATTGACTGAACACATATGATTAGGGGCATATGTTTTACAAATCAAATTCCCTTCTAGATTATCCCTTCTAAATCAACAATTTCAGTGGATATGATGTTGTATTTGATTCATTAGGTTCTTGAATGATTAACAAGCCTTGGAGGTTGATGAGGGGACACTATCCCCCCTTTTCTCTAATGCAAATGTTGGTGAATGATATCCTTGAAATTCAAATTTCTTGAGCTCTAGATTAGTACATCATTAGAATGCATGTAGTCATCAAATCATAACTAAACTATGATACATCACATATTTAATCATCCAAATCATTTAATTAATAATCAATTGCACAAAACCCAATATAATTTGATTAATCATGGTCAATAGAGGTATCATGGAATACAACGTTGGTCATAATATCTCAAAAATTTCCCTCATGATACAATAATTAAGAGGCCCATCACTTATATTTAACCTCAACCACAACTAATTGGTGGTTTACTTGGAAATATTCTAGTGCAACATAGATCCTAGGAACTGTTGAAATGTAACTAGTGTCAGTCATCATAATTATACTTGATTCATGACTTGATGTAATTATTGATGTATGTGTCAAAAGAAAAGAAAATTTATTTGTAATTTTTTTTTATATATTGAAATGGGTTTCTATCCCATCATGTTGTGGTCCCAGTTCAAAGCACCCATTGAGTGCTCCAGGGGTCTTGTTGTCAAGTCAAGAGTCAAGGTTATGATGTACTAGCCCTTGAGGGCCCATGTAACAAGGAAAAAATATTTATTGTAATTCATTGTGTCTAGAAGCCTCCAAGAGATGTGTCGGCCAACCTTCCTCAAGTCAGCATAAAGAGGCCTAATCCGCACCCAAGGAAGCATATTTGAGGAGGAGCTTCCCCTCATTTGAAGTACACACCATGAAGATAGGTCTCTGATCCAAGCAACAAAAATATAATATGTTTGATCTAGCAGAAAGAGGAGCAGAGTTCTGGGGAGGCTACCCTAAATCCTAAATCCTCTTTTGAAGAGACGATTTTGGGGTTTGGCTAGCTCATCTCTTGGAAGGTCTAGTCTTGGGTCAAGGTCAAGGTCTTGGAAGTATTCATTGAAGTTCTATAAGAAGAGATTTTTGTGGGTTTTCCTCTCTAGGACAGGTTTTGGCCCTGGCTAACTGCCTACATTTAGTGTTATTGTGTTTACATTTTGATCTTCTTATTGGATTTTCTCTTGATGATGAACAAAACTAAATAATAATAATAATGTCACAATAAAATTTCATGGATTCAAGAGAAATCAAATTAAATAAATGCCATAATTTTTTGCCCTAAATTTATCAACATAGTATTATAGATAGGGCTTTGAATAAAGGGTGGAAAGAAGATAAATTTGGCATTATATCTTCTCAAGGAAGACAAACACCCTTGGTCGAATTTGTGGAGGCATCTAAATCAGTTTTTTGGGCACTTCTTCTAGCCCTAAATTGCAGAGATAAGACCACAGTCTACAGTGCAAGACCAAGATCATTTGAAGGGAACTTAAACAATGTTTTAAGGAACCAATTAGGTAAATAAGAAGCACACTCAAGGTCGCTCTCATTGGAAAAAAGATCGAACCTTTTTGGGCATCCCCATTAGCCCTAATTATAGGTCACAAACCCATCTATAGAAGAACGGGGACATAAAGAGGTCTATTCCAGTGGAACGAAAGGCTAGACAATCTAATCAAAGGAGGCCTCATTTCTTAATATAGAAGCGAAGGTCTAAAAGTGATCTCAATGTCTACATCGCTCATCCAAGGATCTAAATTTTTGAAGCATCTTTATATGTCTGGTATGTATGCAGATTTATTTTTTAGCATTGCAAGGTATCCAAGGACTATCTTTTGACATCTACAATATCTCTAGAAAGGAAACAAATCTTTTGTGCATAGTACAAATTTTTGTAGCATCATACTATTTCATACCTATATCCCTAGAAAGGAGTCTCTATTTCTATCAGAGATCCAAAAAAATTGTGATATTATTCTGAGCATAAGTGCTACAAAAGAAGACTCTAAAATAAGTCGAGATTATCTCTCACCTGCACATACCTTTGATCCTAGAATGAACTCATTGGAGGACTATTTTGAGCATAAGTCATATTTGTAAATCATTGTCAAAGTTGTTTAATTTATGAAGGAAAGTGTCAATGCAAATCAAAAATCCATTCCCTACCTCTATGCATTCAAAGTGCAAGTCCTGAGCATGGTTTGAATGTCATCTTGCATAGTGAAGGCTTCAATCATCTTGTGGCAAGGAGCCGAGAAATCACATAGGCTTGGTTAAAAGCATAACATCCTATTCATTAAACCTGTGTATCTATCTCTCAAAATTCACAAGAGGATACCTAGATCAAATTGGGTATAGGAACTCTAGGCCTATCTAGAGAGTATATTCATCTGGCATCAGTCACCATTGTTTATGATAGCATTCGCTAGCATGTATAAGAATTTGTATGAGATCCACGAAAGAGTGAAGAATCTATGCATTCTACAATGAAAATAATGTCAAGGATCTCTATTTTTGGGAACCCTAATCCTAGGGTATAGACATCAGTGAATAAATTTCATATTCATTAGATCATGATGGGAAGGAAATATATCTACAGGCAGTGGGAATATCATTGTGACAATAAATCAACACAAGACAATTTTGTGTTTGTTATCAATCATTATTAGTCAACACCTTGAAGAAAATTATTGGGTATAAGAATTGTTGTTACACCTACAGTGACCTGTATCTTTCAAAGTGGATTGAGAAGAAGAGCGGTTTGTTGATATTGAAGAGGGATAGCAATATGAGGTAGTAAGTAGGGTCACAATGTTATGACAATCATATCTGTGAAGGAAAATAGTCCTCTAGATATGTGCATATTTGATAAACAAGTAGAAGAGAAATAGTATATTTTTCCTGAAGCATGAAAATATTAGCAAATAAATACAGTGAAGATGCTAACCTTGAAGAAAATTGATGAAGGAATCATGGAATCTGTAATTGCAGACCACTTCGATAAAGGTATGTAACCTTAAGGTATATATGGTATATTTTATTAAGGGTCCTCCATGAACTATTGTGGGGCTAGTGGTTATAAGTTTTATTGTTAAATCTATTGATATAGGTATTCATATTTGAAAACCTTCAATGGCATAAGTAAGACCTTATTCATATGGAAACCATAACTCGGTTCCCTCAAAGAAACCCTAACCCTTGGTCTTTAGGGTTTGTACACAATCTAGGTCTCATGTCAAGTAGAAATGGATAAGGTTGATAGGTTATATATGAAACCCTTTATCTAGGGTTGGCACTTGAAAACCGTAGGAATACAACCTCTAGTCTCATGGTAACCTTAGATTGATACATTGGCATCATGATTTTTTCATTGTATATTTTGCTTGGGTGTACTTGTCAATGAAGGTTGCAAATACAGGAAGTAAAGGATGAGCAGATCCTCTATTTTGGTAAGCATGATGGAAGCAGGGAACTATAAGGAGCCTTGGATCCTTGGGCACTCTAATAGATTCATGATATTATCCTACAACTGTGGATGCTTGAGTTAATAACATCAAACAAAAGAATTCATGAACCTGATATAGTAGTCAGCTAGCTGATATAAAGATTTTGTTGCAAAAAAGGATTACTTTTGGACCCTCCTTTGTGATGTCATGGAGTGACTTCTTCAGCTTGGAATAATGACCATGATGATTGTTATCCATTCTATATTTTTTTGGAGCAGGTATCTTAGAATCCTACTAGTTGGATTGCAACATAATGAGATGATGTGAAAGACTAGATAATTTGCCAAAACATGATATCAATGTTCTGTTGAAGACTCTGATGATAATTGAAAGAAGACCATGATGTTGGTGAAAACATGATACTATGTGCAATCCTGCTATGAAAACAATGTGTGATAGTCATAATATGATTCCACTGGGTTTCTGCCTTAGCACTTGGTCCAAAGGATTTGTTGTACACCACGATGATAGATGTGAGAACAAGTTGCTAACAGTTCAATGATCATGTCCTGGTGGATCACTTTACGGATATTCAGAAGGAGCCATGTTCGAGTTCGATGATGATTAGTTTGTGAATATGATGAAGATGATGACATAACATAAGGCCATCATAAAGAGGAAACTTTAATTTGATGTTCATTTTGATTTTTGAACTCATCTGGTTGAGTTGAAATAGGGCTACCGAAAGAGGGTTGTAGAAAGTCACCTACAACTAGTACTCATGTGATTGGATGGAAGATCCTAAAATAAAAAAGACTTGAAAAAGGTAGGTGTATGAAGGATAACCAGATGTGGACTAAAATATCGCTTTCTGAGGAAGAAAAAGAATGACATGACTATTGGTTCAACACTATGGTTTGTTGCGCTTTCCGAGGAAGAAAAAGAATGACATGATTGTTGGTTCAACACTATGGTTTGTTGAAGGGAAGTGATGTAGAAGATGGCCTATGCCCTACGAAGAAGTTATGAAGAAAAAAGGCTCCATGATGAAGAAGTTGAAGATTATTTATAACATAATGATGTTATATATAGAAGGCCCTGTGAGGTTCAAAGAAATCTCACACATGTGATGATAATGATAGAGCCCTGAGTGCTACTATCATAGTAGTTGATGATTGACACTTCTCCCTAGTTGATGTTGAAAAGTGTAGATAGGTTTGTTTTTCATAATGACGTGTAATTATGATTTTATGTAATGAGATGTAAATAAGAAGGGTTTCATGAGCGAGAGATTTTATTTTTGAGTCAAGACTCCCATTGAGAGTATTTAGGATTTATTTGTCATCTAGTCATAAAATGTTAGAGTCATTGTCATGTAATGAAGTCATGTTACACTTTGTAAGAGGTCAAACTTGTCTATGTAAAGTATCCTCCAAGACCTTAGCACATATCCTCTTCAAGTCAACCTACAACTATGGGAGAAACTACAAGAAGAAGTCGGCCTAACTACAAGTAATCATGTCAGCCTAAAGGACATGAGGAAAGATGTATATATAAGCGAGTACACTCAGCTTCACTTAGAGAAAGAAACTCAACAAGAATTCATTGAATAAAAAGTGTGAAGAAGAGGCTATCAAGAAGAAGTGTGAAAAGGATAAGAGAAGTTTCTTCTCGGGCAGCAAATAGAAGTTTCTTCTAGGGCAGAGAAGAAGGTTTCTTCTCAGAAGTGTAAAGGAGAGATTCTTCTAGGTAGTGTGAAGGAGATTTCTTCTGGGGTTAGCGAAGGAAGGTTTCTTCTGGGTATTTGTTTTGAAGAAGAATTGAAGGCATCAAGTAACTATCGAAGATAAGCAGTATAGAGACTAGGGTTTCTGATCTAGAGACTGGGATTCTCTAGGGAAAGATGAAAAGAAGCAGTATATAGTATAGAGATTGAGTTTCTCTAGAAGGAGTCAAGGAGAGAAGTTCGAGATCAAGAAGAAAGGCAAGAAAGGGAAGAGGTAGAGAATCAATGTTAGTAACAAGGTTCTTGGGAGGATACTAGTGTCAAGGGTCTATGTCATGGTCCTGGTACTCATCAATTGAAGATCTAGAAGAAGAATTTTGATCGGGTTTTCCTCTTAAGAGGTGAGAGGTTTTGGGCCTGGCAGACAAGCCTACATATTGTGTCACTTGTATTTTATTGTGCATATTAGTAATTGTCTTGATGAAAAGAACACAATAATAACATAAAATAATAATAATAATAAATAAATAAATAAAATTAAAATTAAAATTTTAAATTTTAAAAATAAAAATTAAAAAAAAAAAAAAAAATTAAATTAAATTAATTCATAAGCTAAGAAGTAAAAGTATATCACAAGGAATTATCAAGCAGAGAAATCTTTTAACTATCAATGCCATAGATTTCTCAACATGGGATCAAAGATTAGGTGTTGAAGTTAAGAATGGGCATTCAAGCAAGTAGACACAAGAGAATCAAGCTTCAAAGAAGGATCGTAGCAAATCCAAGGGCTACCAAGGGAAATATCTTCAAAACCCTAGATCAAGGAAATCTACACCAACAAGAGTCTTGAAATTATCTTCAAGAAGGAAGCAGGAAGAAATACCAAAACCCTAGAAGCACTTCAGAGATCATACATCACCAAAGAAGTAGAAGATCTTCATATCTCAGGAAGATTATATTGAAAAGAAATCTTCTCTCCATTGAAGCAAGGATCTCATTTGAAAAGGGTCATCCTAAAGAAGGCAGTATTTCCTCAACAAAGTAAGAACCTTCTTAAAGGATATTCGGAAGCAACAAGTTTGTCATCAAGTTGACGATTCTATCTTCACAAGTCAGTACCCTCTTTATAATCTAATTTAATAAAAATGACTTCATGTTTCAAGGAGAACCATAAGCCGATTGGGATATCAAACTTCCTTGCATGGAAAATAAGGATAGACATAGTACTCAAAGTAAATGAAGTCATTGATCATGTCCATGGAAATTTCTCCAATCCATCTAAAGAACAAGGATTATATAAATACATGGAAAGGGATCACAAGGCTCAAAATATTATTAAGGAATCCATTAAATATCCTCTCATTTCCTATGTAGCCGAGCTGGAGACATCTAAAGAAATAGATAATAAGCTGGTAGAAATTTTCTCTAAGAGCACGATAGAAAATATCATATCACTTAGATCTAATATATATAAATTGAAAGTATCAAAGGATGAATGGATATCATCATGCCTCCCAAAAGCATCTCAAATAAAAGGTCAATTGCAGGATCTAGGAGAGATGATATCTGATAACAAAATGATCTTTGTTATTCTAAATGCATTAAATGACCAAAAAGGTAACCTCATATCTACTAGGGAAGAGGAAGCCATCCCATTCATCAAATTATGGTCTCTTTGCAAGACAAAAGAAGACAGGTTGAAGAAATAAAGTAACAAAAGTTCAGATAGAAGGGATCAATCAATGAAGAAAAGGGAAATTTGGAAAGTTTGGTCCTCCAAAGAAAAATAAGAACATGGCTAAGGAAATATGCTACGGTTTTCAGAGACTTGGGAACTATAGAAGAAATTTTCCTAAATGTAAGAGGGACAAGGAAGAAGCCGATATTACTGAGAAAGTGAAAGAACCTGAGATAAAGAAGCTTAAGAAGGAAGAAGCAAAAAGATCTCTAATATGACTAGGATGATCTTCTTCACTAGAAGGTACTTTTCACTTGAAATTTATAGATAGGAAGCAATGTAAATAAGATAGTATGCATCAAATTAGAAAATAGCATCATAGAACCATTAGAAGTAAGAGCTCTTGATATGGGATTTTTGGAATAAATTCTATTTATTATGAAGAATAAGGGCTCTTGGAAACCTCATTGATACTTATAGAAAGAAGTAGAGGTCATCATCAACTGAAATCATCATACTATAGTCAATAAGGAAACATCTTCCAAGTAAGGATATGAAAGATCCTCAAGTTTCTATGATGGAATCCTTATCAAAGGATTCATCAATTTAGAAAGGAAGCAAGAGTTTTATCATGAATTCCAGCTCATGGGATTCAAGGGATGATGGTATGATGACATAATAGGAAATCAGGTCTAAAGGGTAAATTTCTTTCATTCAAATGAATCTGCTACAAGAAGTCTGAATGACCGAAAGGAAATATGAGGTATGTACACTTACATAGGTTATTATGAAAGTCGTGTCATATGGTTACAAATAATATGGATCACTATTTCCATCTTGGGAAATATGATCAAGAGAAGAAGGGATCTCCTCCTCCTAAAGATTGCAGAAAGGAATAAGTCACACTATATGAAATAAACATAATATGTCCTCATATGAATCATGAGGAAGTTGACTACAATTGAGGACCTCTGATTGGAATCTCCTGGGAATTAAGTGTGAAAAGAAAGGAAGAGATTGTGATAATATGCAACAAAATAAGAAGGCATTCAACATCTGATACCAAGATGAGTTGACTAGAATATCTCCCAGAAATATATGAAGACTCTGATAGGAGTCGGAAAAATATGGAAACCCTTGACAATGAATATCTTTGGGAAATGTGTCAATCTGCGTGCAAGATGTTGATAGCTATAGGAATATGTCATGATGAAAGACCATCACAATGTTCATTTTGATTTAAGTGTTCATCTCTTATTTTGAACTAATATCTGGATGGTCTTATGTAGGACTACCAAAGGTGAGATCTATGGATGACTTCCAGGAAGACCATATCGAAGGATGTAATATCCATCCGGAAAATATGGCATGAAAGCATAAATACATTAAGAAAATCCAAATGGAAAAGTGATGGATCACTTTCTGATGAAATGAGGACATGATTAACTCATGGATGAAAGTGATGGATGGTCTATGCCCTATGAAGGAATCCCTGAAAGATGACGACTCCATGAAAAAATAAATCTATGACATCGAAGGAGAGAGGATTTCTTCAGGCAGTTGGATGTTCCACATGAGGAGTTATTGTAGGTCCCTAGTTAATAGGGAGCCTAAAAAGAAGTTTCTTAATTGGAAGAAACTTGGAAATTCCTAAGCCAAGAGGGAGCTTAGGTACATTCCTTTTCGGTAGGAATGAGTACATTCCTTTATTGGAATGTGTCCTACCTATTTGAAAGGGAGAGATAAACATGTCATTCTAGTCTTCACCTGGGAAGACAAAATGTAGGATTGGGCAATCATTTGGCATCTGATATTGTTTGAGGATGAGATAAGGCATCCAATAGGAGAGTAGTCGTGGAGGACTAATATTCTTGGAGGGTTGGTGAGTCCAAGATAAGAGTAGTCCTCTTGGAACACACCCTGAGTACACGGGTAGGGATGTTCCAAGAGAGATAATGATGAGAGTGTCTATAAGTCATTGGTCTCGCCAACATTGAGCTCAGATCTTGTGGAGATAATGAATTGTTAGTCAAGGCCTTTCTATGTAACAATGTTGGTTGATATGATGTAACACAAATGAGTTACCAATCTGAATTCTTCTTATGATAAATTCTGCAGATTGAGAAAGTCCAAGTACCATTATGAATGCCTGCCTAGTTAAGAGGGAGTATTGAAAAGTGTAACTACGTTCAGTCTTCATAATGAGATGTAATGAGATGTAAAGAAGAAAAATAAATTTATTGTATTGCTTGCTTCATCAGTTTCATGAGCAAGAGATTTTATTTTTGAGTCAAGACTCCTATTGGAGTATTTAGGATCTATTTTTCATATAGTCATAAAATGTTAGAGTCATTTTCATGTAATGAAGTCATGTTACACTTTGTAAAAGGTCAAACTTGTCTATGTAAACTATCCTCCAAGACCTTGTCACTTATCCTTTTCAAGTCAGCCTACAACTATGGGAGAAACTACTAGAAGAAGTCAGTCTAACTATAAGTAATCATGTCAGCCTAAAGGACATGAGGAAATATGTATATAAGCCACACTCGGCCTCACTTAGATCAAGTAACTCGACAAGAATTCGCTGAAGAAAAAGTGTGAAGAAGAGGTTATCAAGAAGAAGTGCGAAAAGGATAAGAGAAGTTTCTTTTGGGGCAGCAAAGAGAAGTTTCTTCTAGGGAAACAAGGAGAGATTCTTCTAGGGTTAGTGAAGGAAGGTTTCTTATGGGTATTTTTTTTGAAAAATAATCAAAGGCATCTAGTAAAGATCGAAGAGAAGCAATATAGATACTAGGGTTTCTGATCTAGAGACCGAGATTCTTTAGAGGTAGCCAAGAAGAGAAGTGTGGAGATTAGAGATTGAGATTCTTTAGGGAAAGCTGAAGAGAAGCAATATAAAGTATAAATACCGAGTTTCTCTAGAAGGAGTTGAGGAGAGTAGTTCGAGGTCAAGAAGAAAGGCGTGAAAGGGAAGAGGAAAAGCATCAAGGTTAGTGACAAGGCTCTTGGGAGGATACTAGATTCAAGGGTCTGTGTCATGGTCTTGGTACTCATCAATTGAAGATCTAGAAGAATAATTTTGATCGGGTTTTCCTCTCAAGAGGTGAGAGGTTTTGGCCCTGGATGACAAGCCTACATACTGTGTCACTTGTATTTTATTGTGCATATTGGTAATTGTCTTGATGAAAAGAACACAATAATAACATAACAAAGAAAAGATCATAAGCTAGAAGTAAAAGTATGTCACAAGAAATTATCAAGAAGAGAAATATTTTAATTATTAATTCCCTAGATTTCTCAACAGTTGAGAGGGAGCTCCTCCCTGGTTGAGAGGGAGTGACGGATATGGTTCTTTGCTTCATGTGTCATGCACTAGACCATGACTAACAACCGTAAGTATTATTGAAGGCCATGAGGAGAGAATGGAATCCAGAGGATTGGGTAAGCATCTGAGATAAATACTCCTTGAGGATTTGGAATCCAAGATAGGAAGTAGTTTGGTGACCGGTACTCTTTGAGGATGAGGTAGGGCATCCAATAGGTAAGAGTAGTCAAAGAGGAAATTCCTTGAGGATGTGTAATCCAAGACAGGAATTGGTCTTGAAAGGACATACCTTGTGAATATTCAGATGGGGTATGTGCCTTAAGAGGTAGTATGGTGTCCCATGTAAAATCTCCCAGCATTGTGCTCTGATCTATGGAGAGATAGAGGTTGTTAGTCAAGGCCTTGCTATGTTGACAATGTTGGTTGTATATTCATCAAAATGTTGATGCTTAAGATGGCTTACCAATTTGACTCTTCTTATGATAATGATTCAACAAAAATATTGTCCTTGTACCTGTGGTCAATTATAAATACCTCCCTAGTGAAGAGGGAGTGTTGAAATGAAACTAGTCATCATAATTATACTTGAGTCAAGACTTGATGTACTTGTCAAAATAAAATAAAAGAAAATTTATTTGTAAAAGTAAAAAAAAATTTATTGAAATGGGTTTCTTGCCCATCATGTTGTGCTCCTAGGTCAAAGCACCCATTGAGCACTTTAGGGCCCATGTTACAAGAAGGAAAAATATTTATTTCAATTCCTTGTGTCAAGAAGCCTCCAAGAGATGGGTCGGCCAACCTTCCTCAAGTCAGCCTAAAGAGGCCTAATCTACACTAAGGAAGCCTATATAAAGAGGGTCCTCCTCTCATTTTAGGTACACACCATGAATATAGACCTCTGATCCAAGCAGCGCAAATAGAAGAGGTTTGATCCAGCAGAAAGAGGAGTGAATTTCTGAGGAGGATAGCGAGGAAGTAGAAGGAGTGAATTTTTGTCTCAACCTACCCACGCGTGTGAGTTCTTTGGAGGATCCAGGGTTTCCCCAGTTCCAATTTTGTAGAGACAATTTTGGGGTTTGGATGGATCATCTCTTGAAAGGTTTGGTCTTGGGTCAAGGTCAATGTATTGGAATTATTAATTGAAATTCTATAAGAAGAGATTTTTGTGGGTTTTACTCTCTATGAGAGGTTTTGGCCCTAGCTAGCAACCTACATCTGGTGTTCTTGTGTTTTCATTGGGATATTATTATCGACATGTGTCTTAATGATGAACATAAATAAATATTAATAATAATAATGTCACGAGAAAATGTCATGGATTGAAGAGAAATCAAATTAAATAAATATCATAATTGTTTGCCCTAGATTTCTCAACGGGAACAACCCCTGCTACATCCTTAATAATCATGGCCTCCTGAATTTTGTGAAAATTCTTGACACTCCCATTTTGATGTAAACAATTTCGAAGCAAATGGTCTTCTCCACATCCCAAACATTGAATGGTATCCCTTAGATTATCATATTAACTTTGTTATCTTATTCTCACCTTGTGTTGGTGGCTTTTGCTAAATTTTATAATGGGAAAGTTGAACCCTTTCTTTCTCTGATCAAAATTCTTCCTCTTCTTTTCCTTTCATGGCTTATGGATTTTTGGCTCGCTTTGATTCTACTCATAGTAACACTTAGCCTTTTTAATGATTTAATATAGAATTTTAGGTTTATCAAACTCAATTTTATCTTTGTAGGACTAAAGTAATCCACTAAAAGTTATTGGATCTTTAAATTCTCTTGTGTGATGTACCTAATATATATTTTTTATCTCTAAGAGTTTATTTGCATATCCATCCATGGTAATTTTCCCGAACTTTAAGTCAAGGAACTCTTTGATTTTACCATCATAGTATTTATTGGAGAGATAATTTTATTTTAAGTACTTCTTGAATTGCTTCGAAACAATTTCTCTCAATATTTTCTTAACTTCCCTAAGATGCTCCCTCCAAATTTATGCTCTACCATTTAGATTGAATATGGCCACTCTATCCTTCATGTTCCCATAGTAATCATGGAATTGGAAATACTTCCTCATTCTAAGAATCCAAGCCTTGACTTCTTGTATCTATTTTGCTCCACCATCAAATGCAATGGGTTTTTACTTTTGAAATTCTCCATAAGAGTTATCTCTAAGAGGTTTCTTAATATTCTTCCTATAAGAAGAATATATTAAACTGTTAAATTAGTTCTTAGGGATAGGTTAATCATTGGAAGAGCATTATAATGACATATATATCCTATGTCTAGATCTTCTTCTTGCACAATGGGACCTCTCATGAAGATGACTCATATGGCTATGTCTTGATCCTACAAAAATTTTATAAATTGTGTCCATGGTTCACTTTTCTCTGTATGTTTGTAAAATTTGGATCATGGCTACATCCAACTATTTTCATTCCTCTTGAGTTTTTGTTATCCTTTCATAGTATATTCTACAACTTTGTAACTCCACTCTTAGACTTCTCATAGTCTCTAGAATATCAAGAGGATTCACATGATTTCTACTTTCGTTAGACTTTGTCTCTACATTTCCAAGTTATATATTTTCACTCATTCCATATGTTTCAAATTCTTAAGGTTTTTATGTATCACCCACAATCTCTTGACCCAACTAAGACCAAGGATTATTAATTCAATTACTTTGAATTTTGGCCTTTAATTGTATTGGGTACATTAATGTATTTGTAAAAGTGTTCACACAATCACACTTGCTAGATACATTCATCCTCAAAATTATAAAGAATTTAATTTCCATGCATTTTGGAAACTACCCATATTCACAGTATTTTTGTCAAATAAAGGCTATAGGTTCTTTTCCTCCCAAATTTTTGAGGATTAAGAAGTACTCCTTCATAATACAAGCCTCCAATATTATTCTCTTATGGATTATCTTTCCAATGGCTACACCCACACTCAATTTTGTGGTTTGAGCTTAAATCTATAGTACCTAGAGTTACCCTTTATGTCAAACTTGTGCACCTTTTCTACTAGTGCAATCAATTTTTAAGACCAACTTGCCCTACTTGTAGAGAAAAAATGAGCAAGAAATGGAGAAACATTTATATCAAGAATAAATAGTATTTATGATTATCAGCAAGTAGAACCCTTTATCCCACTAATTGAATGCTCTAATTTATACATCACACTAGAAATGTTAGATTTCCACTTTTCACATGTTTTCTAGACCTTGAAAAATTTGCAAAAGCTAATGCCTTTCAAATGATGAGGATCCACAAAATTTTTACTATAACAAAGTTATCCAAATTATTGATATTATCAAATGGCAGCATCTTCATTTTCTCCATATTTTCCATTTTGATTCACTTTTCCTCCACTTGTAGTTTCAAAAAGTTCCAAAAAGTTTCTTGCAATAATGTATCATGTCTTATTTATCCAACTCTATGCCAAACCCTTTATAATTTTCCCAAATAGTTAACTAGGTTTTCTCATATCTTCCCCCACTCCATACTATAAAATAATTGTTATTGATGGAACCACTAGAAGTGAATACACTCTAGCTCTCTAAAAACTGAAATTTTACACAATCTAAGATTTCATAATGGAATTGTAAATTGATCTTCACTCACACTTTTGTATCCTTTTCCACTATGGACTTACACCTAAATTTCACCTTCATTGGAGTTTGTTTGCTCAAATTATGTCCAAAACAAAAATTTAGCTCAAAATTATTTTTATACCAAGAAAAAAGAAAAAAATCCACTAATGTGTCATGGTGTGTACATTTTAGCTTTTAATATAACCATTTTGTCATGGTTGCCCTTCACATAACCTCCTTTCACTTCATTATGGCCCTTGGCAAATATTCATAGGAATATATGTGGAGGTTGCACCACAATTTTTTACACTAGAAAAGGAAATCTCAGTTATTTATCTAACAATGTTGACTTTCCCCATCAAGCCCTCCCCTTGTCACAAAGTATCGTGATGGGATTTGGACTATAGATCTCATTTCCCCATATAATCCTACCATTTGTGATACTTTCCTCTCTCTCCTCCAAATATTTTCCCTAAATGTCGTTGTGAGATCTAGAGAGTAGATCTAATTTCTTAATGTTATACTGATTAGGGATTTGGGCTTAATGAGGATTATAAAATAAGCCTAACAAAGACATGAAGAAACAAGAACACAAGAGAGAGAGGTAGCTACAACATTTTTGGGAAAGAAATTTTCTCAAGGAGAGAGTGAATTCTCTAAAGCGTGAGGCTCAATTTGACTAAGGATAAGGAAGAAGAATACAAGGATAATTTTAGGGTGTTTCTAGGAGGTCGATTTTGCTAGGAATTGGAGAGGCCAAATTGTTGAAGTGAGAAGGAGGCGCAATTGATGGGGAGGATGATTTACCGGGGCCAAGTTATTAGTGTGCAGGGGCCAAGTGAGAGCTAGGTGCAAGGCTGATTTTCTAGTGAGAGGTGGGCCAATTTTCTTTATGTTAAATTTCTTCAAAGGTCGATTTCCAATTGGTTGATTTTCCTTGGACCGAATTATTCTAGTGGGGTCGAGCTACATGTTCTAGTCACTGTATTTTTCTTTGTAAATTATCTATGGGTTGAAACCCTGATTTTTAGATTAATAAACGACAGAGAATTTTTGCAGGTGGATTATTTCTATTGCAATGTGTGATTGATATCTCTGATTTATTTCCAATGCATATGTTTCAAGATGTTAAAATACTAGTGAATTTTTTAGTAATTAAGAATTTATTTAGTTAATTAAATAAATTGTTGGGAATAAATAATTTCCATGAGAAAATAAATCTAGGTTGGTATTAGGAGATTTAACATTAACTTTCCACAAGCCCCCTTTTCTCTTCCCCTTTAGTGGAATCATATCCCCTCTTATGCTTTACACTGCTATATTAGACCATTATATTTCATTCCAACATTATTATCTATATAACTTGACTATACAATGGAAATCTTAACACATGGTCTACATAAGTATATTTACATCATGCATGCCTAACTATTCACTAGTTGAGCCTTGACCTTGAGCTTCGCACTAGGAATCCTTGCTAGCACATTTACAAAATTTCCATAATTTTCAGTTAATAGATGCCAAAGGTGAAAACCGGGATATTACATAAATGCCATGGCCCTTTAAGATGAAATCACTCTACATGTTGACTTGATCATCCTACAAGATTATGCCCTAAATATTTTACTGTGAAATCTATCGAATGGAAGGGATAAGCCTACTACCCTTTTCTATATTACTTTAGAGCTCCAAAATCTTCATCTCCACAATTGTTTACATGACTCTAGAGCCTCTCATTTTGTGTTCCTTTAGCAATCATGGACAATTTGGGACTGGAAATCACAAGGCCCTATAAAGACCTATACTTGTTTGATTCCAAAAGGGCCTAATGCCTAGGGATGATTAAATACCCAATAGTGAGAATGATTCAAAGTCCAAGAACATTTATTGTGATGGATGTAGTTATTGCAGATGTCCCGCCCACGTATGGAATATTGCTATTAAGGAAATGGGGAAGTTTTGCAGGTGACAACATGTCATTTGACCTATCATAAGCCACCATACATATATTTTGGGGTGACACTTACCACTATACCTATAGAGGACATAAAATGACATATACCCTTAGTGACCCTAGTAATCCATCTCACTTTCCCTCCTATAGTTAAAATGACATTGGAAATATCCTTCTAACTTATTAATTGACTAATATATATGCGTGTGAGAGTTTGGTTCTTTAGGAACAAAAGCCTAATCCTTTTGGTTTATGTACCTTTCATTTTGTTTGGGCCTATAATAGTAGTGGGAAGAGTGTAAGGGTATTCCTAGTTTCTCCAAATGGGAAGGATTTTCCTCAAGGTTTAAAGATGGAAATTTGAAGACTCCAAGAATGCGGCAAAAGATGAAGCATTAATCCTAGGTTTGAACACTTCAAGATAGATGGGTATAAGTCTCAAGTCTTTTGGGAATCTTGATTTAATAGTAAACCAAGTAAAGGGGCCTACCACACTAAAGATTCAAGGTTAAAGTAATATAATCACAAGGCTTGTGATATTTTCAATAACTTCATTGATGTTGTTAACATCGTTGTTGTTCCCAGATAATTAAACCAGGAGGTTAATAATTTGGTTGACTATTGTAAAATCAAACCTCCTATTTTCAACAATTTTTCTTATTCCATCAAGATTTTGCACATTTCTACTAATTATAATATTGTTAGGTTATGTAAGTGTTTGTAGATGATGATAAAATCAAGAGATTCATCACCATGGTGGATGAATATGTAAACATGGATATAGAATTACATGAGGAGTGAGAAGGATATGAATTATACATAGGACAATCTTATAACTCTATTACCCTTAATTTATTGGGAGGACAAAATATCATTCAATTGAAGATACATTTTATCCCTGGAGGTTTGGTGCCTCTAGAAAGTATTTTTTTACTTGAATAATGTGCCCCCTAAAGCCTTCCATAAAGCCAAAAAAAATTGACATAGAAGAATGCAATTTGGACATAGAAGAATATCTCAAATTTGTCAAGTTGTCCAAAATCTTGTCCCCTATTGAAAGGGGAAAATATACAAAGTTTTTCATGGAGTTCAAGGATGTTGTTTCCTATATATATGAGAATTTGAAAACTTGTGGTTCATCTATTTTTTAGTATCAAATCTCACTTCAAGAATACATCAAGCCTTTCAAGAAGAAATAAAGGTGCCTAAATCCTTTACGATATCCTCTTGTTCAAAAGGAATTAAAAGCTTTGTGTTACTAAAATAATCATCCCTATCAAGTATTTAGATTAGGTTGCCAATCTAGTGCCTATAAAAAAAATAACAAAGAAATAAGGTATGTATTGAGTTTAGAAATTTGAATAATTCCTTTCTTAATAATAACAACCCCTTTCCTAAAATGGATCAAATATTGCAAAATATGGTAGGATATGAAAGTATTTCTATGTTGAATGGTTTCTCTAGCTACAATCAAGTTATATTTGATCTTGAGGATGTGTTGAAGATTGTTTTACAACTTTGTGGGGCACTTCAGCATATGTGAAGATGTCATTTAGACTTACAAATGTGGGGCCACTTTTCAAAGGGCCATGGATTATGCCTCTGCATACATCAAGGAAATTTTCATTGTGATATATCTTGATGAAGTCATTATTTTATCTAAGAAGGTATCTTATCACCTTGGGCACATAAACAAATTCTTTGAAAAGGTGTAGATTGTTTGGCATATCTCTCAACCCAAAGAAATCATTCTTTGGGATGGTGGAAGGAAATATACTAGGACTTAATGTATGTGATTAAAGGGTGGAGATTGATATAAAGAGGGTTGAGGCTATAAATACAATTTCCCTATCCAAACACAAAATAAATATTCAATCATTCATTGGAAAAATGAAGGTCCCTTAGATGTTTAACCACAACTTTAATGAACTCCCTAAGAATGTGAGTAGGATGTTGAAGAAAATCAAAGAAATAAAATAGGATGACCTTACTAGGGAATAATTCCTAGCAATAAAGAAGGTTCTTGGAGAGACCCATGTTTTAATAATCCCTAATTACACCATCAATTTTATGACCTTCCCTTTTGCTTATAAGCACACCATAGCTACAAATGCTACTACCAAAAAAAAGATGAAGGCACTGAACCACCAATTTCCTTTTTCAACAAGGCCCTCGGTAGTATCATGGAGAAGCAAAAATACACCTTTGTCAAGTATTTAAAATAATTTAGGGAAAATGTGTTGCAAGACCAAATGATTTCCTATGCACCTCTTATTTCCATGAAATTTATGTTGTGTGAACCAAATATTGATGGAAAAAGAGGCAAGTGGAACACCAAGATTCAAGAATACAATATGGTGATAGCCCAACCAAGTTGATCAAAGGACAAGGACTATAAAAACTAATGGTAGAAGTGAATCTACAAGCAATATGAGTCATCATAGTTGAGGCATGCATGAAAAATTCTCAGGAAGAAGAAGTGGGAACCCATATCAAGCAATGACACACCTCCCTGGTATACTAACCACAGGTTAATGCCCTCAAGGGATAGACACATCACAAAGAAGGTCATTAAAGTTATAAAAGTTTTAATATTGTGTAGTGAATGCTAAATTAGATTTGGGAGACCTTGATGGACTGCTACTCAAATGCATGCTAGAAATTGAAGTGAACTATCTAGTTAAGGAAATGTATTAAGGGATCTATGGAGGACATTATGTAGACAGGGGAAATAACCCACAAATTTTGAGGCTTGGATACTACTATCCTACCTTGTTTATTTATGTTTATAGATATGTTAGGGTCAACCATGATTGTAAAATATGTGTTGGAAGACAAAGGACGTCTTTCCTACCATTAAAGCCTACCCAAGTGGAGGCACCTTTTTAGCAATGGGTCTTGACTTCATAAGAGAAATACATCCACCCTCTAGTGGCCAACACAGATTGTTCTTAAAAATGATAGATAAGGTTGTCTTTATGTTCCTTTCAATAGAATATCATATCCATGTTTCTTTATTGTAGAAAATTGTGACTAATAATTCACAAACTTTTAATTCATTAATGTTAGTGGCTTCTATAAAATTATAACATGATCCTAGGATTCCTCCACGTATTATCCAGAGGGAAATAACTAGGTTGAGTCTTCTAACTAAAATACCATGAAAATATTCAAATAAAAAATTAACAAACAACAAGAGAATGGGGTTCTCAGCTTAGGTATGTAGTATTGGTGGTTGGATCCATGCAAAGAGGCCCACAAGAAAATGACCATTCTTAGTGGTATATGGTCTAGAGGAAATGTTGCCTATATTGTTGGAATTAACTGTTGTGAAATTATTGCAAGACATAATGTCTAGACTAGACAAGAACAAGAACAAGATAAATGAGTTGGTGGAGGTATAAAAGAAAAGCCACAAGATGTATCATAGGTTTGAAAATTATTAACAAAAGATGAAATCAATTTTTGATAATAATAATAAAAAAAGGAAAAACCCAAAATATTTCCAGAAGGGGACTTTATCCTCATGTTATTGGATATAAGCATGAGGATCTTGGAAAACATGGAATGTTTAGTTTGTGGCTAGTGCATTATGTGATGGAAGAGGTCCCCTATTCTTTCCATTGGGAAAATTAGGAGAGACAAATACTAGATTTTCTTATGAAGGGAAAGCATCTCAAGCATTTCATTGCTTGAGAATAAGAATCTAAAAGAGAAATATTTAGCATGTACTATAGTAGAATATATTTTTCTTTTTTTTTTCCCTTTTTCCCTTTATTTTCATATTTTTCAATTCCATGAAGCTTTTTGAAGAAATCTAAAATAGACACTTTGACTACATAGACCAATTGCAACTCCATGGCCTAATGGACAAGGCAATGGTTTGATTCACCCAAGGCTTGGTTCTTAACATATCTTAAGGAGGTTCCATCCCATATAAGGAGAAATAGTTGTCACCTTAGGAATTAGGACACCCAAACCCAAAAAAAATATCCTTTCAGGTCCTTATCCTAATTCCATTAAGTTTCACCCCTTATTTCTAGTAACACTGACCCTACAAGTTTATATACTTATCCCATTCTATGGCCATGTGCTTAAAAATATTCTAATTAATCCACTCCCACATTGTACAATTGAGAAATGATTATCTATGGTAGTGATCCATTGAGTCGCATACAAGATCCCCATTATAAATCGGGTTTGGAGTATCATGGGTGGGGGAGTAGATACTCTACACTGAGGGAGCATCAACAAATCAATAAAACCTCATGAAGAAAAATGTAGGGTCATCAGACATGCATAGGATATTGACCCATCAATGAAGTGAAATATTAAGATTATAAAAAACAATTGAGGTTTCTCCTAATCAATCAAATCGACAACTCTTATTTGTTTGTGAGAAGGTGAAAATATTGGGAGCCCAAAAGAAATGCATGCCATGAATGATTGAGGTTTCTCCCAGTCAAATATCTTGATGACCCACACCCTCACGTGGGTGTCAAATCCATTGAAGGCTCAAAAAGTTTATGCCGCTATGAATGGTCAATATTATCCCCACTTGAGGATATTTATAAGGATTCAACTCATGGGAAATCCTAATGTGTGGAGGTCTCAAAAACAAATGCCACAAACAACTAGTGTACACCAATGCAAGGCAAATCGATAATCCATGTCATATCATGAAGATCAATTCCATTAGGTCCCAAAATTTAGATACACCATGAATGTATAGCATTTTACCCATCCCATAAGATCAATGAACTACAATCTCTTGCAATGACAACCCATTATTAGTGTTAAAAATTGTGGCACTACCTCAACAATATTTGCGCACAAAGAATGAGAAATGACCAATTAGGGTAAATATTCAATTAAGATCCCATAGGCTATATTCCCCTACTAATGGGATGTTGCCACTATCCTTTCCCAAAAAGGAAAATGATGGCCCTTGTGTTTCCATTTATAGGCTACATTCAAAGCAAATGTTCACATAAAGAGATGTTTTCACCATTAAAATAAAAGAAAAATGTTCATCCTCCCTAATTTCACATGAAAACCTAAAGAAAATGTGACCTTTAGTGAAAAAGGGAAAAAATCACAATACCTCTAAATTCCATCATTTAAATTTGATATTTCTACCATTATTATAATCAACACTTACTACCACCAACTAGGTACTATTGTTTTAATTATGTAAGTTATACATTCACCCAAACCTAGTGCTTTTCCCTTCTAATAACGTTTTCCACCATGAATATATATATATCCAAAGAGTCTTTCTTTTAGTCCTTGAGTTATCATTTGTACATGAGTTACATTTTATCTTCTAAATATCCCTCTTTCAAAGAGAATTTTCCCTTTGCGTCTACCCTAGTTGTACAATATGCTACACCTTCCTAATGTATAGAGGCCTATGGTCAATTCCTATAGAAACAAACAAAGACCCCCAAATAGACCTCTAGCTTGGCTTAACACATCATTCCTTAGGCATACCCATTCCTAGAATTTGTTTCCCTATGTATTGAGAACTATAATTGCACCACTACAACTAGCATTAAGAGAGAGTGATGACCCTAATGAGATAATTGATCTCCTAAGAAAGTGGGGAGTAGTGAGAAATAGTAGTAGCCTAACCAATTCCATAAGAAGAGAGCTTAGTAATGGGTCCAAGCATTGGGAAATTATATATTATTAGGCAGTTAGAATCTTGAGATAGCTAAATCCTTTCATTGTATAATTTTTATTAGCTCCATGTTTGGAGAATATGTCACATTGGATCCATTTTCTTCTTTACTCTACTCCTCTTGTTTTGTGTAAACATATTTGTAAGATCTAAATTTTTGAAGGGAAGTAATAAAGGACTAGGACTAAGATTTTATACTCCCCGTCTAATTTGGTGCTCATTGTAATAAAATAACTATTGAATTTATTCTACAATAAGAACCAAGACACATTACCATTGATGAAATAATAAATTTCAAAAAGGTTATGTTGGTGTTCTTCCATATTTTGTCTTACTCCGACATTGAAGGAATGAATGGATCTATGTCTAAATATATGCCAATTTTATTTTTAGTCTCATTAATATGCTAAATAAGAAAGTAGTGTTCAACCTCATTTTGTGATGTACATTCATATTTATTTTATATTATGTCCTTTAAAACATGATTAAAGCACCCTTATAACCTTATATCTAATAGTCTTTAGCAATTTTTCCTTTCACTACACACAATACTTGTGTAATATTTAAAAAAATGCATAGCAAAATATTGTGCATCACCATGTCTTTGCAATAAATCTAATCGAGGCATCATAAATAAAAAATTTCTCATGTGGCATGTAGGACTAATATATTCAAGACATTTGAGGGTAGCCCCCCTCTAGCTTGAGGATTGGCTTGAAGGCTTAGAGTGACATAAGAAGGTAATATTGCACATTATGCTTTAGTATTCATCCCCTGTGAGATTTAGGATGACTTAGGGGACAACACATAGCAACAATGACACAAAATAAAGAGAAAGTGTCACAAGATGCTACCAAGTGCCCCAATGAAGAATAGCCCCTCATTAAAGGTGTTGAAGTTGCTACACTAGATGAGTACATTAATTTTATAACTCAAATTAGAATCTAATTTAAAAAGACTACATGGAATATTGCTAGTAAGGTGCAAGAATAATAACTCGCCCTTTGAATTGGATGTATATAAAGGGAAAGTCGTGATGTATATCAAGTAGAGTAGGGTTTGTCATCTTATGAATTTAATAGGGTTTGATATCTTATGAATGTAATAGGCTTTGGTATATTATGAATATAATAGTAGCATAGGGTTTGGTATCATGTGAATGTAAAAAAATTAATGGTCACCAAACTTGTTGAGACAATGTAAAGGTTTTAATGCAAGCTTGTTGAACGCTATGTTCCAATCTTAGAAGGAAATGACGTGTTTGGGCATGCACCCGATGGCTATGAAAAGTTGAGTACAAGACAAATAAACTTCCAAAACTTTCTGAAACTTTTACACCACCATGACATGTTTATATATAGTCCTTCCACTATTATAATAAGGGTTTTTGCTTAGTATGATGTGAGATTTTTGCACTTCCATGACATGTTTATATATAATTATACGTTATTATAATAAAGGTTTTTGCTTACTAGGAGGGGAGAATATTAAAGCCATCAAACCATGTATATGTGAAGTTAACATTGCTATGAAAATGTAACTCTAATTCCAAATATTAATAATAACTAATGATGATTTTCATTCTTACATCTTTCTTAAGATAGGTTTTTGTGTTGCTTTTACTTCCATATTATGGTTATTTCTCTAAATTTTAGCTTAGTGCAATGAATATTTATGTTGGAGGTATTATTTTGAGGGAGAGGTTCTCTGTCAATTTCATCATCTATCTAGGGTGTATTGTAGCAAACTAGATATCCCCTAATGAAACCCTATCACTAATAGCCACATGCCAAATCACAAATAGGACTCATTGTTTGCATAGTATAAGCTTTGAATCTATAGATAGTCACTCGCTTCTCTTATTGCATGAGATCTCCTCAAATCCCTTCACTTTGTTTGTTCTTATCCACAGTTGATTGGGAAAATTTCACACAATATATGATAGCTTTATGAAATGATGGAAGGATGTTTTTGGTTACAATAAGACCTCCTTTAATTGAGGGATCTTGTATCCAGGCTTTATAAGCTAGTTATGTGCATTATGCCACTAAAACGCCTATTATTTTAGAGGTTGTATGTATAAATTCTCCTACCCAAATTAAGTTTTGTCTGCATTACACTATCGTGTCTTTAATATCTATTATCTCACAAGAATATATCCTCAACCCGCATTTGTTAGGTCTCTATAATATTAATGTATTCCCTTGTTATTATTGTCATTGTAGCCCCTTATTATTATTTTTGTGCACATTTTGTCCGCATATTGTTATTATTGTTCCCCATAGAAGCCCACTATTGTTATTGTTGTGCCCTTACATTATTATTGTTATTTCGGCTTTGATTATATTGTGACCCCTTAGACTCCTATATATAGAAAGGAGGTCTTGTCATTTGTATCATCGAAAAAAATTTCATTTGTGTAATGTAATAGAGGTTACCCCCTCGAAGAGGCTTATTTTGAAGTTGTTGATCTATCTTTTCTTCGATTTTTTGAGCTGGTTGCATAACATTTGGTATCGGAGCTTTGGATTCTAGGGTTTCGCTGCTTCAAACAGGTCATCGTGGAACTTTCGCTATAATTTTTTTCTACAAAGTTTTAGAAGTTGAAATTAAAACCCATTTGATAGAAAATATTGATGAACCTCAAGTACGAATTTTGGATCTTGTCTCGCTATAGTTTCTGAGATATGATCCAAGGAAGTTATGGTTTTTGCAGGCTCCCGGATTATATCTCAAACAGATGACCTGGGGAAAATCGTCATAACTTTCTCTCTGAGCATCAGATTGAAATTTCGTAAAAAGGTATAGAAAGAAGATATATTTTGGTTTTCTTTGTATTGTTTCCGGTTCGAAGGTCGAAATAGTGACACGTGGCACCTCGTACAAGTTCGCTCTAATGAACTAGTCTATAATCGGGTCATCGTGGGAGATTTGGAATAACTCTTTCTTGGAGAATCTGATCTTAATCAGACTTGCAAGGTTGGAAAAAGACCTAATAGGGATACCTCATGATGTGATTTCAGGCCTTGGAGATCCAAATTACAGAGATATAACAGATTCAATATCGAGCTCCTACAAAGCGAAAAAAGGTGTGTACTCTTTTTAAAATTTTGCATAAGTTTGGTTTGAAAATTTAGTTTGAAGGAATTCAAAGGACATAGTGAAGAATAATTATCATTAATTGATGCCCTGAAGAAAGAAAATGGAAACACCTAGCAAGAAACCTGAAATCTCTAGCATGACTCGTGAAGAAGAGGAAGAAATGCAACATGATATATCAAAATTACGAGACCAAGTGCAACAAATTTCACTCTCACAAAAAGTAACAGAAGTTAAGATGGATGGTTTAAAGAAAGGCATGGAAGCTAAGATGAATGGCGTGGAAGCTAAGATGGATGGCGTAGAAGCTAAGATGGATGGTTTAGAAGTAAACATTGAAGATTTGAAGAAATACATGGAAGGTTTGAAAGGAGGTTTGGCAAAGTTGCTACAAGAAATGCTTCCTAATGGTGAAAAGGTAGTAGAGGAAACTCATAATGAGAACAAAAGAAATGTTAGTCATGATTTCATAGACTCTAATGTTGGATTGAAGACCCACCATGTTCCAAATATCGATATGAGGAAGTTTGATGGCAAGGATCCCATAACATGGATATTACAGATGGAGCAATATTTCGATCTCCATAATGTGCAAAACACCCAAAAGGTACGCATTGCGACTTTATATTTGGAACCAAATCAGTTTGTATGGTATCGATGGCTTTGCTCTCGTAAAAAAAATTCCACTTGGGCAATTTTTACGGAAGAAATGATAGCACATTATTAGGATACAAAAAGCAACACTTTTTTTAGCCAATTGATAAATATCAAACAAAAGGGTTCAATGGTGGAGCACAATGAGGACTTCCAAAAATTTAATATAAGGGTAAAAGATATTCTAGAGGAGCATAGGATTGATGTGTTCATAGGGGCTTTAAAGGATAGCATCCAACATGGGGTTTGCCTCTGGGAACCTGATCCATTGGAAAAGGCATTCAGGTTGGCAAGAAAAATTGAAAGCAAAATTATGGCAACAAGGAAACCTACCAATCACAACTATAAAGATGGAAGTGTTGGATTTTAGAGATCTGTGGGTTGAATCTTTTGAATTCATGACCGGAGAGTCCACAGTTTTAAGATTTTTGTATCAACGTTTCGAATCCCAAATGGGATCCATCATCAGGATATGAGAATGATGATGAGCAGAAGAGCAACAAAGAATTGATAAATAGTGATGAGGAAAAATAATTAAAATGACAAACTGTCGGCTGCCATAATTTTGATAATTTTAATTAATCATTAATTTGTTTAATTGGTTTTATTAATTTCATTAATTATTTTATAATTTTAATTATTTTTAATTTTTATAATTTCAATTAATTTTATAATTAATTATTTTATCATTTTATAATTTTAATTAATAGTAATTTTTATAATTTTAATTAATTTTATTAATTTGATTTATTTATTATGTTTATTAATTTAACATTGATTTATTAGAATTATACCTAAATGAAAATAGCACTAACTCTAATAAGAAACTAACCTAAACCTAAAAGAAAATAAAATTAACTCTAAAAAGAAATTAATTAATAAATTGTTTTATTAATATTATATGAAAATTTTTATTAATTTGTATTAATTAATTAATTAATAATCTATAATCTTCTTTGCCTAGTATGATAAAGAAGATAATATTAATTAATTTTAATTAATTATATTAATTTGATTTATTAATTTGCTTCATTAATTTAATTTTGATTTATTAATATTATACTTAAATCAATGATCACCTAGGATTATTTTCATTTAATTTGATTTATTAATTTGTTTCATTAATTTAATTTTGATTTATTAATATTATACTTAAATCATTGATCCTAGGTGATCATTGATTTAAGTATAATATTATTAAATCAAAATTAAATTAATGAAACAAATTAATAAATCAAATTAAATGAAAATAATCCTAAGTGATCATTGATTTAAGTATAATATTAATAAATCAAAATTAAATTAATGAAGCAAATTAATAAATCAAATTAATATAATTAATTAAAATTAATTAATATTATCTTCTTTATCATACTAGGCAAAGAAGATTATAGATTATTAATTAATTAATTAATACAAATTAATAAAAAATTTCATATAATATTAATAAAACAATTTATTAATTAATTTCTTTTTAGAGTTAATTTTATTTTCTTTTAGGTTTAGGTTAGTTTCTTATTAGGGTTAGTGCTATTTTCATTTAGGTATAATTCTAATAAATCAATGTTAAATTAATAAACATAATAAATAAATCAAATTAATAAAATTAATTAAAATTATAAAAATTAAAATTAATTAAAATTATAAAATGATAAAATAATTAATTATAAAATTATAAAATTAATTGAAATTATAAAAATTAAAAATAATTAAAATTATAAAATAATTAATGAAATTAATAAAACCAATTAAACAAATTAATGATTAATTAAAATTATCAAAATTATGGCAGCCGACAGTTTGTCATTTTAATTATTTTTCCTCATCACTATTTATCAATTCTTTGTTGCTCTTCTGCTCATCATCATTCTCATATCCTGATGATGGATCCCATTTGGGATTCGAAACGTTGATACAAAAATCTTAAAACGATGGAAGTGTTGTTGCCCCTAGCCTTCCACAACCTACAAAGTTGACACCACAACATTTGGAAGAAAAAAAAATAAAAAGGGATTTGTTACAGTTGTGATAGCAAATACACTAAAGGTCATAAGTGTGCTAAGAAGAAATTATTTTACATAGATTGTGAAGAGGGAGAAGAAAAGGAACAAGAAACATCAAAAGAAGAGGATACACACCAGGAACAAACCCTAAATAAAGAAGAAATGAATCCAACCATATCTTGTAATGAATTGTCCGGAATTACCATTCCTCAAACTATCAATATAGAAGGACATATCAATAAGAAAAAGGTAATTATGTTGATTGATTTGGGCAGTACCCATAATTTTATTCATTCTAAGATAGTGAAGGAATTGAATTGCTTCCTATATCCGGCACTAGAGTTTCAAGTGATGGTTTCAAATGGAGGAACCATAAATTTCTCTCGAAAGTGCCATAATATCAAGTAATCCATGGGAGAATATGTGTTGAATATTCCAATTCTTTCCATTCCAATGGGTGGTGGTGATGTTGTACTAGGAGTCCAATGGCTACAATATTTGGGTACAATAGCTTTTAATTTTCAAGAAATTTTCTTGAAAAATAAATCATAACAAAAGGAAGTCGAATTAATGGGTATCACAGGGAAACCGAGAAAGATAATCACCTCTAACGGCATGACAAATCTTCTAAATAAAGAACAACGTGCGTAATTGCACAATTATGTTTGCTAGAGATTTCCACATCGAAATCATCTATTTCTCCAGATATCCAAAAAGTATTGTACAATCATTCCAAGGTATTTGAGACTCCCAAAGGCCTCCCACCTATTTGTGATCATGATCATGATATTCATTTGATTCTAGGAAGTTCTCCTCCAAACATCAGGCCTTACAAATATCCCTATGCCCAAAAGAGTGAAATTGAACGTATGGTTGCAAAAATGATAGAGGCCAGTATAATTCAACCTAGTCAAAGCTCTTTCTTTACTCCAGTAGTATTGGTGCACAAGAAGGATGGATCATGGCGCATGTGTTTGGATTATAGGGAGCTCAACAAGCTCACTATTAAAGATAAATTTCCCATTCCTGTCATTGATGAATTATTGGATGAATTACATAGAGAAATTTACTTCACCAAGTTGGACCTTCGTTCAGGATATCATCAAATCGGAATGAAGACTGAAGACATTTCGAAAACAACATTTATAACTCATGAGGGTCATTATGAATTTTTGGTCATGCCTTTTGGCCTTACCAATGCACCTTCTGCTGAGATTGCAACAAGATGATGGAGCTTAGTGAAAAAAGTCGCCTTCACTAAGTGGGCCCGCAGGCAAATTATGGCGCAAGTTCTATTTTTGATCACAGTGTGGATGATCACAGTGTGGGTGACCACAGTGTGAGTGATCACAGTGTGAGTGATCAAAGTGTGGGTGACCAAAGTGTGGGTGATCAAAGTCTATTTTTAGACTGGCTGTCAAAAATAGAAAAGTCAAATATTATTGTCTCATAATAATATTTGGACTATAAACTTGATCTTATTCTCTTGGATCAATTCAGTTTGAGCTACAGATGTGGCCCATGCAGCTGTTAGAAGGAAATACGCTTTTCTTATGAGTCAGTTGAGTTGTTGCATGCATGACTTCAGTTAGAACTCAATCAGTTGAGTTTGGTGGAGTTGATTGTGGAGTTGATGGAGTTGTGTTCAGTTTGACTTGGTTAAACTAGTTGTAGTTAGTCTAACTGCAGATAGACTAATGATGAGTTGTTAAACTAATTATTAGCTCATAATACAACTATAGAATACATCAGTTAACTCAGTTGCATGTCAGTGTATGTTCAGTTCAGCAGGGACAGGTGTTAGAGAATCAGATTGCTATCAGTTATGACTATACTTGTGCATCAGATCTTGCACAATCAAAGGATTGAGTATGCCAATGAGTTTGCTCATGTATTTTCCCAGTTTGTAGCTTCTGCTCACGTCTTACACATTGTGAGTGATTCTTTGGAGGTGAAATACGAGTTTGTTAGACCATTCTCGTTCATTCTTGAGCAGGTATTGAGCAGTGGAGGCAGGCAAGCAGTGGAATAGATTTGGAGATCAGATCTTAGTTGTATTGTGTGTAACAGGTGGAGCTGGTACTGGATTGCTTGTGATAAGCATTGTACTTTGTAATGTTACATGGTCTCAATCATTAATATACAGATAGTGTGGGGTTTTTAGCGAGATGCTTTCCCCGGGTTACATACTGTGTTAATGTGTGAATGCTCTTGATGTTTTATTGTTATTGATGCTGCTATATTGATGATCAACGTAGAGGAGCTTATGTATTGTGTATGTATTCCGCAATAGTACATGATCAGGTAATCTCCATTGAATATGTGTTAAATTATTCAAAATTTCTACACCTTCTACATTTCAAGGTTTGATGAATTCCATTTTCAAACCATTCCTTTCAAAATTTGTGTTAGTATTTTTTGATGATATACTAATCTACAGCAAGTCTTGAAAGGATCGTGTTCAACATGTTGATAGAGTGCTCAAACTATTGGAGGAAAAACAATTATATGCAAAAACCTCCAAATGGTTCTTTGGAGTACAAGAGGTGGAATATTTGGGTCATATTGTATCTCATGAAGGTGTTAAGGTAGACCCTAGAAAAATTAAAGCCATTAAGGAATGGAAAATCCGCACATCCATAAATCATCTGCGAGGATTTCTCAGGTTGACAGGGTATTATCACAAGTTTGTTAAGAATTATGAGAGAATAACAACACCTCTAACAACAATATTGAAGAAAGATGCATTTTCTTGGACTACAAAAGCAACGAAAGACTTTGAACATCTTCAAGAGGCAATGTGCCAAGCACCGGTCTTAGCTACGCTAGACTTCACAAAAACCTTTACTGTGGAATGTGATGCCTTAGGAAATGGAATTGGTGTTGTTTTAATGCAAGAAGAAAGACCCATTGCTTTTGAAAGTCGTCCAATCAAAGGAAAGTATTTACACAAAGTTATTTATGAGAAGGAAACGTTGGCAATACTACATGCACTTAAGAAATGGCGACCTTGCCTAATGGGAAGACACTTCAAGGTAAAAACGGATCATGATAGTCTTAAATACTTTTTAGAACAAAGATTATCTTCAAAAGAGCAACAAAAATGGGTCACAAAGATGTTGGGTTATGACTTTTAAATCATCTACAAAAAAGGGAAGCAAAATGTTGTTGCAGATGCACTCTCGAGAAAGGATGAGGATGTGGAAGAATTGCTTTGTGCCATTTCTATTATCCAACCAAATTGGATAAACGAAGCAAGGGATGAATGGAAGAATGATGAAGAAGTGTGGAAACTCGTTCAAAAGTTGTAGCAAGATTCCAGTACATCTGATACATTTAGCTGGAAAAATTATTCATTATGGTACAAAGATCACTTATACATCTGTAAGAATTCCCAAATCAAACAAAAGATTATTCTAGAATTGCACACCTATCCCTTAGGAGGGCATGCAGGATTTTTAAAAACTTACCACAGGGTTAAGAAGGAATTTTTTGGGATGGACTTAAATCTGATATTTAAAAGTTTGTGGCGGAATCTTCGGTTTACCAACAAAATAAAGTAGAGACAATTAAGACCTCGGTTCTATTACAACCTTTATCCATTCCAAGTCAATGTTGGGAGGAGGTTTCAATGGATTTTATTACAGGTTTACCCAAGTCCGAAGGAAAGAGTGTCATCATGGTGGTAGTTGATAGAATTACCAAGTATGCACACTTTTGTGCATTATATCATCCATTTAAAGTGAGTACATTTGCTACTACATTTATGGAAACAATTCAAAAGCTACATGGAAACCCAAAGATTATTGTAAGCTACGGAGATCCTATTTTCACTGGAAATTTTTGGACAGAATTATTTTCTTGTCTCGGTACTCAGTTAGCTCATAGCTCATCTTATCATCCTCAATCTGATGGGAAAACTAAAATAATGAATAAATGTTTAGAAGAATATCTTCATTGCTTTGTATCTGATAAACAAACACAATGGGTCAAATTGTTGCCTCTGGCTGAATAGTGGTATAACGCTTCCTTCCATACTACAGAAAAAATGACCCCATTTATGGCACTTTATGGATATCATCCACCATCCATCACATCATATTTAAGAGAAAATTCTAAGGTTCAAGCAGTGGAAGATCACATCGAGCATCAACAAAAAGTTCTTCAACTCTTAAAGGATAACCTGACTTTGTGCAGAATAGAATGAAACAACAAGCAAATCAACATCGCAGCGAAAGAAGTTTTGATGTAGGTGACTAGATATTTCTACGACTACAAACATACAAACAAATGTCCCTCAAGCAAGCTAAGAAGGATAATAAATTATCACCAAAGTATTATGCTCCATACAAGGGTTTGAAAAAAATTAGTACTATGGCATACAAATTGGAACTTCTTGCATCTTCCCGAGTGCACCCAGTTTTCCATGTTTCATGCTTAAAGAAGCTTATAGGTGACAAGCTCCCATTTCAAACAATATTGCCAGAACTTGACAAGGAATGAAAAATCATATTGGAACCTGAAGTAGTCACTGAAACAAGAACTCGACAGCTACGAAATCAATCAATTTCAGAGTATCTCATCAAGTGGAAGAACTTACCCGCTGAATATTCCACATGGGAAGATGAGAATTTTATATAAAAGCATCCAAAACTACTCAAGTGTTGAGGACAACACTTTTTTGAAGGAGAGGGGCATGTTAGGTCCCTATAATACTAGTATATTCCCTTATTATTATTGTCATTGTAGCCCCTTATTGTTATTGGTTTGCCCATTTTGTCCCCATATTGTTATTATATTGTGACCCCTTAGAATCCTATATATAGAAAGGATGCCTTTTCATTTGTATCATTGAAGAATTGTTCATTTGTGTAATGTAAAGGAGGTTGCCCCCTCGAAGAGGTTGATTTTGAAGTCGTTGATCTATCTTTTCTTCTATTTTGTGAGTTGGTTGCATAACAGCATTGCTACAATTTTTCTCGAATGGATAGTGGACAACATTATCGAATAAAAGTGGAGAAAGTTATGGCACCATTTAATTACTGGAGGAAGGCTCATCCTATTATTAAATAATAACTTTATTGATCTACAACTATTAGCTTTTAAAAGTTAGAAGAAATTATTCATACAACTTAGTGATTAATATTAAAATCCAAAAAATAGATTGAGGGTAAGAATCCCAACAAAATTGTCACAATAACAAAGTCGCGACTTCTTTTAAATAGACAGTGGTTTCTAAAGCATGTAAGATGTTTATGATAATGCACTCAAGAAAATATAATGAACTGTGATTTGATAGTGGATACATTCTAATCATTATATTGAGTTTTTGGTTAGAAATGTGATTATAAGATTATATGATCAACATCATATGTGATTATGCTGAAAAAGTCAAATGTAAAGTGAGCCTCATGTATCTAATGCAATCTAGACATGTACATAGGCTTGAAAAACAAATTTTATTCAAGAGAAATTGACAAGATAAAAGCATGTTTAACCCCCTGACTTTAGACATCAACATATACTTCATATTTGTTCTAAGTAAGCACTTACACAAAAAGAGAGTCAGGTCATATGATAGTTTTTTTATGGGAGGTATTATTTCAACTACTGCCAAATGATTCTCACTCCAAAATGCATAAGTATCATATTTAATCCAACCCAATAAAAATCTGAGATTTTAATCTATCTTGTGTAGATATCCTACTCAATTGACTAGGTGGATCATTAATTGTTTAACTAACCTTACCATTGCATTTTTTAGGGGGGGCACAACATGAGAAATTACAAATTCTTTGATATTTTTTCAAGGATAATGGAAACCAAATGCACAGAGATAATATCATTCTCCTAGCCCAAATGATACATAAACTGATATCATCCTATAACTTTTTACTATAAAGTCACAAGAAATTTTACAATTATAGAAATTGCTTTAATTTTCTATTAATACTTATAGCTATATAAATTTCTTTAATTTACATTTCAACATTTTAAATCAACCATGAACAAGTGATCAAACAAATTAACTAGAATCATTCATGATAAGCTATAGCATTTGGAGATATTTTGAATTTTTTTTTTTAAGTTATGAGAACCTAGTCTTAATGATTTATGCATGGACCTAAACATACCCACAAGTATAGACAAATTCTAAAACATTGGAAACAAATGTTGGATGCACATTTTAGCCATAGATTCATTGAAAAAAAATCAAGAAAATGAATGAGTTAATAAATGAAGATAAATTTTAACTCAAACAACACACTCATTAAAAAGTGACAATATTAATTTTGTATGTAATTTATTTGAACATAATTTCAAAATGTTAAATTGGAGAGTGCAATTTTCATCGACACAAAAGTCAATAAGCAATGCATCATAATGACATACAATTCAATATTCAATTCAAAGGTTAACAATGATGACAACCAATATTTCCCAAGCCATAGGCCCATTAATGTGGTCACGTTGTATATGCTCGACTGTTAGATTTAAACAAGTATAAATCTAATGGTGGGCATATATAGCCCAACTGCATTAATAGGCCTATGGCCTGGGAAATAAGTGTCGCTAACAATGACCACCCATACAAAACAACATAACACGGAAATTGAATGCTTATCTAATACAAAAATATACATAGAGAACTTAGTTTGGAAAACATTTAGCTGAAATTAATGATTTATTCGTCTCTATTATATCCGTTGGTGCTTTTGGACAAAGATGACTTCATGAAATAACAACTATATATATCTAACACTTACCTCTTTACATTTTGTTACTTTCAATGTAACTTAAAATGAAAAAAAATGCTATAATATGTTTATGTATGAACATTAAGTAGAGCCCCAAGAGTTAGCTCAATCGGTCAAATCAGTGCCTCGCCAATCGGGAGGTCACAGGGTCAATTCCCGAAAGCTCTTGGGGTCAGGTCAGCATAGGCCGAGGGGTGTGCTCCCCTTCGGGGTATGAGCTACCCAGTTCTTACCGTGGACGTAGCGGCTGCCCATTGACCATGGGTATCCGTGAACCACATGTGAAAAAAAAAAAAAAATGAACATTAAGTAAGATACTAATTAGCTAGTAAATCATCCAAAACATTTTGACATATTCTATTTTGTGCTTCTAATCTATATGTTAAATACTTTGTTTTTAGGCATGACAAAGTAAGAGTAAATGTTGTTTTATAAAGGTGATAATTACGTTGAAGGACTCATCTCTAGGGTAAATCATATAAGGAACTTGATACCTTTTGAACTCTGACCAACTTCATCTAATAACCCTACAAAGCACATTTAAAACTCATTTAATAACCCTGTATAAATATTCTTCTCTACACAACTACAACGTAATGTGTATCACAATACAACTATTTACACATTTCTACCTCCACAAAAATACACATTGCACACCATCCACCCATGTCAAATTTTGAGCTATGAAGTAACACATCACAACCATAACCATTAAGGTGGCTCCCTTACCAAGCATTATAGATGCATAATTTATAACGTTTGTCCTTATTTTTTCTATACATAAATAGTTCCACGACTGCATGGAAAAGATCAACATTAACTGGTTCATTTTCAGCTTCACCCTCCACAAACTATCTATCTGTGATTATTTTAAGGGAACAACATTTCTAAGTATTGTGTTTAAACTACAAGCTACTTCAATGAATTAGGTAACTAAATTGGGGGACTAAGCTACCATGATTAATGCACCTATTTGAGGAAGCTCACACATGCCATATGTCCATATATTATTTTCTTCATATCTCCAATGAATTGCAACAATTGATGGGAAATGGTTGAATATGATATGGTTCCTTTATAAGTATACTAGACTATAAAACTAGATTACTCAGAAATAACACGACAATCATTTCATTAAAAACTATCAAACACTACTCCTCAAACTCATTGGAACACACAATTATATATATAACTACATTGTCCTCAGCATTTGCTATTGAGAAACATGCATACATTTAATATAGTCTCTCTCTCTCTCTCTCTCTCTCTCACACACACACATTAAATATAGATGGGAATGCTTGATTTGCTTGGACGAACAAAAGGATGATATAATTTTGAAGCTCCACCCTCATTCTTACTTGTGCATCTACATTCTATCCTCCACTCTCTCTCGACAATTAAATATAGATGGGAATGCTTGATTGACTTGGAAAAACATCCTTTCGGTGATCTAATCTTGAAGCTCTACCCTCATTCTTACTTGTGCATCTACATTCTATCCTTCAAGTCCACTCTCTCTCTCGACAATTAAATATAGATAGGAATGCTTGATTGAATTGGGATAAGATCACTTGCCAAACTTGGACGAACATCCTTTAGGTGATCTAATTTTGAATCTCTACTGTCACTCTTACTTGTGCATCAACATTGTCCTCAACATTTGCTATTGAGAAACATGCATACATTTAATGTAGTCTAATATTTTCAATGATAGGCCTTGCCCGTATCGATCATCTCTCTCTCTCTCTCTCTCTCTCTCTCTCTCTCTCTCTCTCTCTCTCTCTCTCTCTCATTAAATATAGATGGGAATGCTTGATTGACTTGGACGAACATCCTTTAGGTGATATAATTTTGAAGCTCCACCCTCATTCTTACTTGTGGTCTCTCTCTCTCTCTCTCTCTCTCTCTCTCTCTCTCTCTCTCTCTCTCTCTCTCTCTCTCACTCTCACACACACATTAAATATAGATGGGAATGCTTGATTGACTTGGACGAACATCCTTTAGGTGATATAATTTTGAAGCTCCACCCTCATTCTTACCCTCATTCTTACTTGTGCATCTACATTCTATCCTCCACTCTCTCTCAACAATTAAATATAGTTTCTCTCTCTCTCTCTCATTAAATATAGATGGGAATGCTTGATTGACTTGGACGAACATCCTTTAGGTGATATAATTTTGAAGCTCCACCCTCATTCTTACTTGTGCATCTACATTCTATCCTCCACTCTCTCTCGACAATTAAATATATACTCTCTCTCTCTCTCTCTCTCTCTCACTTGGACGAACATCCTTTAGGTGATATAATTTTGAAGCTCCACCCTCATTCTTACTTGTGCATCTACATTCTATCCTCCACTCTCTCTCAACAATTAAATATAGTCTCTCTCTCTCTCTCTCTCTCTCTCTCGACAATTAAATATACTCTCTCTCTCTCTCTCTCTCTCTCTCTCTCTCTCTCTCTCTCTCTCTCTCGACAATTAAATATATTGTCTCTCTCTCTCTCTCTCTCTCTCTCTCTCTCTCTCGACAATTAAATATATTGTCTCTCTCTCTCTCTCTCTCTCTCTCTCATTAAATATAGATGGGAATGCTTGATTGACTTGGACGAACATCCTTTAGGTGATATAATTTTGAAGCTCCACCATCATTCTTACTTGTGCATCTACATTCTATCCTCCACTCTCTCTCGACAATTAAATATAGTCTCTCTCTCTCTCCCTCATTAAATATAGATGGGAATGCTTGATTGACTTGGACGAACATCCTTTAGGTGATATAATTTTGAAGCTCCACCCTCATTCTTACTTGTGCATTTACATTCTATCCTCCACTCTCTCTTGACAATTAAATATAGATGGGAATGCTTGATTAACTTGGAAAAACATCCTTTCGGTGATCTAATTTTGAAGCTCTACCCTCATTCTTACTTGTGCATCTACATTCTATCCTTCAAGTCCACTCTCTCTCTCGACAATTAAATATAGATAGGAATGCTTGATTGACTTGGGATAAGATCACTTGCCAAACTTGGACGAACATCCTTTAGGTGATCTAATTTTGAATCTCTACCATCACTCTTACTTGTGCATCTACATTTTATCCTTCAAGTTCACCTAACTTGGCCCATTCCTATTTTTTTCATTTGCATATGAATATTATGTAAGACAATTATCATAATTTATCTTTTGGTAGTGCTTACAACTCGATACTATTATCACATTAACAATAAATAAATAAAATATCAAGTATTTTGTCATTAACGTTCAAAATTAATTAAATTAAAATGTATTATTAAGCTTAAAAAACATTTCATTATCAACATATAACTCAAAATCCTTTAATTTAGTCCTCTACATAAGTCTTTAAAGGGATTTGAGCACTACAAATTCATGGTGGTGAATCAAGAAAGTTGTGTTGTGCCTCTCGGAAGAGCTAGTTCTTGTCAGTGTATTATGGATTCTCCTTGGTGATTGAAAAGAACCTTGACAAAAGATAATACGTTAACTAAGGTTAATTAAAAATAAAAATAAAAACAATGCAAGTGATAAAAACACCATCATAAGTATAATAAATTTAGTAGAATATAATAGGGCTTCAATTAGCTATTACCTCATCTTGATGCACATTCAGGATATTTTTACATTTATTTATGATGGCATAAGTGAAATCATCCAAAATCCTTACATCTTACTTTAACTTAACCTCAAAGCCAAGATTGAAGTATTTCTTGAGTTTCTAGAAGGGGTCAAAGTATGGAGAGGCGCATAGAGTTTAAGACTTGTCAAAAGTCAAAGAAAATAGAACATTTGGAAGGTAGAAAGCCAAAGAACCTATTTCAACCTCAAATCCCACCTCACATATCAAATAAAATGCCATGCGCATAAACATACCATGTAGTCCAAAACCATTCTAATTAATAGCCCTAAACCTACCTAAAATAGGTTCATAAACATATGAACACGATTCATCCTCCAAAATACACTTTACTTGCATACATGAAACCACTCTATTGTTATTGTGGACTATCTATCCCTACAAAATCATAGCTAATTTGAGGGTGTATCTGCTGAAGGATTCTATAATATTATCTTGTAACATGTTAGATTAAAACTCAAGGTTGGTATACTTGCATTGGAGCCTCCACATTTCTCTATTTCAATTAAAAATGCCATAGCCCAATAAGTCATATTATATCTCATGAGTTGCAAGGTATAATTCCATAGCTAGAGCTTAAATTCAAGGATCATATATATGATTATATACAAAATTATGAATACAGTCATACTATTCGCAACTTCATATAGAATCTCTCTCTTTAACATACTTAGATAAATTTGTCTTAAGAATGCATTGAATGTTTACAGTGTCCATCCTGAAGAGAAGCTTGAAACTAATATAGTTGGTTTTAAATGTGGGGTAATGCATTCCATAGTCTATAATCTAGTCAAACAAACAATGGAAATTAGTGATGAGCTTTAGGGTCAAACCGATGATAGGGGCCATGATTTGAGTCCCATTGTAAGACTTTGATTACCTCTCCTCTTGCACATCTAAACCCAATTCCACGTTGATATGCCAAGAACGATTTTTGTAATTATGATTGCAATAAGTGCTCATTGGATATTCATAACAATGCACATTGCCATTCGCTCTATCATCTTTGAGTAATACATATAGGCACAAACATTATACACTTAGACAAAACCATGCAAATTATTCATTTCTTCAAAACAAGACATAATGTGTATGTATTTATGCATATTCTTTTTGTGTTTGTGCATCAATTTTTCCCTTTACTTTCCTTTTTGAATCATTTTGATAATGTGAAATACCTGTATGCAACACCACTGGTTGGTATTCCCAACATAGTGGAAAATATAAATAAATGAATGCGTTGTTGCACTACAATCTGATGCAGGTGAATAGACGAAGCACTCAATTCAATGAAGACTAGACCAAAATCTTGCCAATGTGATGGGATGGTCATATGATGATGCTGGGAGAAATTTAAATGTTTTTGTAAGAAATTATAGATATTTACATTAGGAAGTGAGTTTCGTTTTTAGAATAATTTGGAGGAATTATTCCCTAATGTAAATATAGTTCAGTTTCCCTTATTTTGTGGAGAAGGGGAAACAATTCAACTTGTGACTCTTGGTTGTCCCATATTAGCTTTATTTTTAAAGAAAAGAGTGTTTGAAAAGAAGGGTGTTCTTGCAACAGAAGAGGAGGAGAATAAGAGAAGCTCCAACGTGAGGAGAAGGGACATAGGTTGAGAGGCATGGGCCACATATGCCCACATTGTATATATGGCCAGTTTAATGCATAGTTGAATTTGATTAATGAGCAGTTTGTTTATATGCCTATGTGTTTGTTAACTTCTCTTTCTATCTATTGTTAATGAAGTTATTTGTCTGCACTTGTTGAGTCGATTTATGTTATGTGTTGAGAAGTGTAGTGGTTGTAGATGTTATGTATTGATGGTATACTATTATTGGGACTTATATTTTCATGGATAACTGAGTACATGCTATTGATATGTTGTTGGTGCTAGTATATCATATGTTGAGTTCATGTTGAAAGGAAACCTGAATATTGTGGCCTCAACCGTTGTGTAGTTGTGCATGGTTCTTTTGTATTTTGGTTCAAATCCCTATGGGAGAGTGTTCCCTATGTTCTGACATAGTGGTTGTATGAGATTTACTATGACTAAGTGTTGTTATAATAGAACATAACATTTTGTTTTGGAAACGTTGTTAAGATGCCTCTTTGACTATTTTCAATTGACAAAGTTGCATGGTGTGATTTTCGATTGTCCTTTGGGATTCCTATTGTAAAGTTTGTAGAAGAATGTGTGGTTGCGCCTTGGAATAGTGGCTGCATGATTCTCTATTAGAGATAGAGCGTTGTTACAGAAAACAAAGTACCCGGTTTGAGTGTTGTCAAAACCCTTCTTGTGACTAATTTGGATTGACAAATGTGTTATGGTCTTGCAAATATAATGGAGAAAGGCATATGAAACCATATATGGTGTTAAGGAGTGAATCATGGCCAAGGAGAATCAATTGGGAACAAGGTCGAGTCATTTCACCTTCTAAAAATTTGAAAACATAGTTTTTTTGGGCGCTACGAAATCATTTCGCAGTGCCTACATGTTTTTTTCATCGTGCTACGAAATTATTTCGCAACACCTACAATACAAAGTTTTTAGGGTTGCGTGTTGGGTTTTTAAATGCTTGTTGGCCAACCCGTTGCACCACATACTAAGTTGAAACCTATGGAGTTGAATGAGGTGAGGAAAATGATTGGAAGGTGGGAGAAATCCCTCTCATGGAATTTATCAAAGACAAATTCATATTCTCTTCTTGACTATATATGTTAAAATGTTTCTTGAGATATTGTTGAAAAGGATAAAAAAATTGTGGGTGGAGTTATCATGGTTTATTGGCAGTCAGGGTAACTTGGTCGTCATCACAATCTAATTGGAGGAAGGTTAGTGAAAGCAAATCAATGCATGGATAGAACAATCAAATGAATGCATGGGCAAGAAATCCCATGAACACATGGATAGTTGTTTGTGAGTGTAATGATGGAAGAGAGGGTGAAATAAGCGAACAAAATATTTTACACAATAACTAGGTTATGAGGTTTAATGCTATCAATGGACATATGTTCCTTGTCAATTCCAATCCTCAACACATGTGTGTGTGTGTGCGCGCACCTAATGGCTAAGAGCATGCCTTTCCTCTGAAGAGGGCATAGATTCAAACCCTAAGGGGGATAGACAAGGAGGTCTCATACATGACAATTTGGTGTGTAACTTGGTCGTGACCTTAAAATTGAATTTTATACTCTTTATTCAAATCAACAAACAATGAGTTTCCTTAACCATTTTCCCTTTTCAATGTGAACCTTAACTCTATCACAACTTTAGGCATTGTCTAACCATTAGACGTTTTGGCGTATTTGGCCAGAAACTGGTGAATTTTTGTTAGGTCAAATCTTCATCTTTGTTGTTTAAACAAAGTTTTTAACTGCATATATGAATTCAACACCCTGAAAAACCCCTGGGGCACTCAAATTATAGAGAGTTCATAGCACAAACTTATGATTCCAGCAAATCCATATCGAATTCAGGACAATTTCAACCAAAAAAGTGCTGGAAAATCTTCCAAAACGTTTACAAACAGACTAGAACATAACTTTATTCACAATTATTTTAAAAATTACAACAATAATTATGTAATAAATTTTTTAGTGTTTTCTTAGTTCGATTTTCTAGAAAGTTTTCCGATTTATTTTCCGATCTAATTTCTCTAGAATCCCGCGGGGATTCATTGAACTTACAAGTTTGACAGGTGAACTCTTCACAGTCGAAGAGCCCCAAGGGTTTTTGAGGGTGTTGAATCCATATATGCAGTCAAAAAACCAATTTAAACAACACAAATAAGATTTGGCCACAATTTTTTTCGTTGAATTCCGGCCAAAAATCCGCCAGAAACTCTAAAAAATTGCACTTAAAAACTACACACATTTTTGGTAAAATAAAATCCATTATATAAAATTCATTTTATAAATATAACTTCCCTAAAATAACACGATCATTATTTAAATTTAATTAAATTTACATAGAGTTTAAATTCTTAACAATCAATTAAATGCTTTTTCACGTAAACAAGCTTATGATATAATATATGCAATTTTAACACTGGTTAAAAAAAAGGAACGCCTTATTCTTAGCACAAAACAAACTAACTTTATAGGCATCATCTACAAAGGCAGAGGAATTGCTCGGACGGCAAAAATTGGCCGGAATAGGGGCAAAAAAAAAGTTCAAGAAATCTTGCAGTAGCAGTGTTTAAATCATGTTCTTGATGGTGGAAATAGATTTAGCACCATCAAAAACCTTAGGGGCACCCAAAATCTTGAAGTTTGACAGCTATAACCCGGGTTTACAAAAATCCTTGTCGGATTTTCCATAATTTTTAGGGCAAAAAAGCAATTTGGTTAGAGTACGACAACTTTATATACGTATATTTAATGCCCAAGATGAAGATGGCACGTGTTGCAATGTTGGTTTAGAGGAAAGTTCAAAGTGCATGCAAACCTTATTTCTACCATAGAAGCAATAAAATTGGGACAATACATGTTGGGTTGAGTGTTAGAAATGAAAGTTGAGGGAATAACATATCGATTTTTAGTATATAGGTGATTTAAATACCCATATCTAATGGCTAAAATGGAAACTATACATTTTGGTTTTTATGTTAGAAATGCAATTTATGAATAAAATGGATTGGTTTATGTTATGGTTATTTATATTTATTTTAATTTAATAAGTTTGGGCATTTTTTAGCCATTTATATGGTCAGTTTTCTTAGATTTATATTTGATGCTTTGCAAAGTTTGTTTAAATCAATGTATCTTAATTCTTAATATTAATTGTCTATCATCATTGTGTCCAAATTGGTTTAATTATCTAAAAAATCTTGTTTCATTGAGATTGACTTTTGACATCGTCAATTTTAAACTAAATATACATATTTTACATTTTCCTTTTATTTTTCCATATAGTTTTGAATATTCAATATTTTAAAATTGAGAAACACACATTGAAGATTGATCCAATAGCCAACATGCATAAATAATATAAAATATGGTAACAATTATTAACTTTCACTTATAACAATATAAAAAGATAATTCTTTTTTCAGAAACATTTAAAACCACAACTTAGTTTTTTTAAATCTTTTTAAAATAAACACTTTTGATTTTTTTTAATAAACACGCCTCCTTGGACTTCGCCCTTCGGTCCCCATGGCAGATTATCTCAATGGTTGCTATTTCTTACTACAATAATTTAAGAATGACAACTTGTGTAGTTTATGGTGGCTGGATTTCCCATGCAAGTTGAAAGATTTCTTGTCTATGGTCACTTAGGCTTCATTGGTTGGAAATATCTAACCCCATATTGTAACCATTCGTTATTGTTGTAACAGATCTCAATGGAAGCTCACATATGTCAGGTGCATAGTTGTCCAAAATGAATTGAAAACTACCAATTGTCTTAGTTGTCTTGACCCTTAAAAATGCCATATGTTCATCCACTTGTCATCGTGATGGTTATTTTACAGTACCACCTCCAAGAAAATCCAAGATTTGATATGATCTTAGTTTTCAATGCAATCATATTCAACTTAGCCACCCTCTCTAAGTTGATGCTATCAAATTTCTTCCACCTTGATGAAGACAATGCATATACATGAGGGAGTCAATCTTACGCTTGGTTCATTTGTGGGGGGCACAGTGTGTATACGTGTGGGAATCAATCTTATGCTTGGTTCATCTATGGGGGAGACAATGTGTATACATGTGGGAATCAATCTTATGCTTTGTTCATTCACGAGGGAGATAATGGATTGTGCACAATAGGATTCATCACATGTTAGTTGATTTGGGATGCTAAGAAGGGGCAACTAAACTGTGCATGACTTGATGAGTGTGTTGTAATCTTGTTTATTTCTCAAATAAATATCCAACCACTTTCATAGAGAGAAGTTATGATCCAAGCGGGCTTGCAACTACCCTAAATTTATATATAACAGAGTAATACTTAAGACCCAATAGTTTAGAGATCACCACAAAGATTATGATGCAGGAACATGTATAAGCTAAGATGAATTTTTACCTCTTGGGTCAAAACTCATTTGCCAAGGGAAGTTGGATTCCCTAAGTCATTTAATTTGTAATATTTTGTCATAGTCCATTTATGTAAATTGTTAAAAATTAGATAAGTGTCATTTGTTTTCTATTCAAAAGGGATATATTAGCTAAATCATAGATTTGTCAGGCATTTTAGAAATAGACTGAATTTGTTGGATTTATACGAGAACTCTATGGAAAAGAGTTTTCATATGGAATGGAGTGATCAGATTAGAGGAGAGAAAGTTTTTGGAGAGGTGTGCGAGTTTTGAAGGAAATTGTGCACCCCAACGGAAATTCTATTATATTTCCCTGTGTGTATATATAGCTATATATATATATATAAAAAATCAACCATCACGCAATTGGAGTTAGCTTAAACATGGGTGATCAAGCCTTTGGGCGTCGACCCAATAATCATCAAGCGGTCATGTCAACTCACAGACCTTTTTCCATTTATGTTTCCCATCTACAGAACATCAGTCATTGGGGGTTAGTAAAAGTTAGAGACCACCTTTGTCGGTCTGATCTGATAAGCATCGGATGATTCCATTAGTTAACAAGCTCGATAGATAGAAGTTTTCACGTCAGTTGCAATCGACTCTATTGTAAGCATTGATGAGCAACAAGGTGGTCTCGTTAGTTAACAGACCCGCGAGATAGAACTTTTCACATCTGTCGTATGTGTACCACCATCGACTGATTTTGGAAGCCTTAAAAGTTGAGTGTGTCGACGAGCATTGGGTGGTCTCACCAACAAACGGACCTGACAAATGGAACCATTTCATAACAATTGAAGGTTCTCTCTATTGCCATCATTTCCAGCTTGTTCTCCACCTCAAGTTTAAACAAGGAAAGCACTGAAAATAGTGGGGAATCCGACGGGCCTAACGCTTCTTGGTTTGGCCCTTCGTCACAATGTTGGTCTTATGGATCGTTACGGTTAGCACCAGAAGCCAGCAAATTTGGGGGCTAGTGAGACTAGCGACAACAAATTACATGCCATTATGCTTTGAGGAAAAGAGTAGTGATTAGAGTGGCTACATATAATGAAGCATGCCACCAAAAGTTTCCTTAGGGCCTTTATTATAATCCTTTGATTAAGCCAATTCTTTAAACCGCTAGTAATCGCTCACCACTTCTACCAATAGTTCCTCCCATTGGCCACTTTTTGAGTCCATTATCCAAGATGCTACAATAGAAACCTCCAAATGAATATAACATCCTTGATTCCATGTACAATGTAACCTATTTTCATTTACTAATCATTTGCTACACTGCTTCACAATTGAACTTTCCAACTCAACATCAATACCACATGGAGGGTATTAATTAGAATATTCGATGGTGTAATTTTACCTGATCCACCCCTACAAAAGTACCTCGTAGCTATTTTTCTAGTGGGCCAAGATTTGATGACACGTGAAAATAACTTGTTTTGCACACCAATTTCTCCCATTACATATAGATGTGGATTTCCCTCTCGATCAGTTATGCTACAAGTACACTCTAAAAACTCACCAAAATCATGTTGCATTGGATATACACTAAAAAAACTCAACTTGGATAAGTGAATACTTTGTAACCACTTAAAGACTAAGCACTAGGACATTCACTTCAAATAACCAAATTTATTATTTTTTCAGAAGACATTTTTAATGAACTATGTTATTTAATTATTAAATGTTTTGATTTTTTTCAAAGAAATCTCATGATAATTTTTTTGAGAAATCATTATTTTTTGTTATTACGCTGTAAGGCATTCCCCTTTGAAATCAACTCCCCTCTAAAGGTACGTGTACATTCATGGGCCCTTGATTTAGGTGTTAGACGATAAAAATAGTTTCGACCATCCGATTAATTCAACCGGTATTAAATTAGTTACAATTATAAGCCTCACGAACTCGCTACGTAGCAGGTCGACCGCCCTTGCTCGACACTACTTCCAGGTACTCTGGCTCGACCACCCTCGCTCGACACTACTTGCTCGACACTACTACTTCCAGGTGCTTTGGCTCGACCGCCCTTGCTCGGCAAGAGGAATGAATCTTTTTGAAGGAAAAACCTTAATCTCCCAGGTTCTTTCTCCATATAAAGATGTCACAGGCTTCGGTGTCCGCATCAAGTTTCAACTATTCACAATCTCCATTTCAATGAGAAGTGTGGTTGTATAACTCACAAATTCTGTGATGTCATCAACTTCATCTCTCGAATCACTGCGAGATTGGAGTTAAATAACATCACAAAATGCAAGTCGTCATCTTTTTTCATTTGTTTACCGGTATTTCGTTTCAATGGCTACTTCAACACTGCAGTATATGTTTATGGTTTGCTTTCTCAAGAAAAGGTATGATCTGAATTTTCATTTTCATTCATTGTCTTATTTGGGAATTTGTTGTAGCAATGGCTTGTCTTATGAGTTTTTTTTTTTTTTTTTTTCAGTGTGATTGAGAGGTAGTTGTTGAGGTCTTTTCTATTTCTATGTTCTTACTAATAGTTTCCAGTAAATTAACATCTGAGAATCGATAAGTTTGGAATCTCTACTTGTATAGTGTTTTTGTGGGCAGTATTAAGTAAAATCCAAACATGTTTTGATATTATGCATTTTTAACGACACCCATTTCCGGTGCAGTTCTATCACTGTATTTACCATGAAAGAGGCCTTTGGCGATGTTTCTCGTTGTATTTTCTAGAAATTTGAAGTTATTTTAATCATATCTATAAGTTTAATGGCCCTTTTTCAGGGTGTAAATTGCCTCTTATGGATAATGGCTAATTCTTTCAGTATCATTATTCAATATTCGTTCTACTCTATTTAGGGCATGAAGCTTTGTTCATACACTTTAAGTCTTGAACAAACATATATTATAGTCATGCAAATAGCTCTGAATAAGAATATGATGTGGACAACTATCACCGCAAATATCATTGTAAAACATGAAAGAGGTTGTGCCCCTTATAGGTCTCGTTAAACAGTATACAACCCCTTATTAAGTTGTGATTATCACACTATGTAATGCCCTTTATTCTATAATTTTTTGTCTTGGGACTCCTATAAATTTTTATTTGCTATTGTTCTTGTAGTATAAATCCTTTTAGCTTATTAAAAGCACAACTTGGGCATTGGAGCTTGGCACTGAGTTTTAACTATCCAACCCAGTTCTGATACAGAGAGAGAGTAAGCTCTAAGGTGGATTCGGGCATGGAGATCATTTCGGGAAGAAGCCTTGTTGATTATGGCAGACCTGCTGGGGAGGTTAGAATATACAGTTCCCTTCAATCCATTGCTAAATTTCTTCAGTACTTTCATGTAACAGAGGCATATCTTTAAGGTCTTCAATCCCTCGGTGAATTTCTTCATTAATTTCATTTAAATTAACAGAGGCATAACTTTAAGGTCTAAAATAGGAATGAATCTTTTTGAAGGAAAAGCCCTAATCTCCCAGGTTCTTTCTCCAAATAAATATGCCACAGGCTTTAGTGCCCGCATCGAGTTTCAGCTATCCACAATCTCCATTTCAATGAGAAGTATGGCTGTATAACTCACAAATTTTGTGATGTCATCAACTTCGTCTCTCAGATCCCCACGAGATTGGAGTTAAATAACATCACAAAATGCAAGTCTTCATCATTTTTCATTTGTTTATTGATATTTCATTTCATTGGCTACTTCAACACTGCTATATATGTTTAGGGTTTGCTTTCTCAAGAAAAGTATGATCTGAATTTTCATTTTCATTCATTGTCTTATTTGGGAATTTGTTGTAGCACTGGCTTGTCTTCTGAGGATTTTCAGTGTGATTGACAGGTTGTTGTTGAGTGTTTTTCTATTTCTATGTTTTTGCTAAAAGTTTTCAGTAAATTAACTTCTTAGAATCAAGAAGTTTGGAAACTCTGCTTGTATAACGTTTTTGTGGACAGTATTAAGTAAAATCCAAACTTGTTTTGATATTATGCATTTTTAACGACACCCATTTCCATTGCAGTTTTATAACTGTATTTAGCATGAAAGAGGCCTTTGGCGATATTTCTCGTTGTATTTTCTAGCAATTTGAAGTTATTTTAATAAGATCTATAAGTTTAATGGCCTTTTTGAGGGTGTCAATTGTCTCTTATGGATAATGGCTAATTCTTTCAGTATCATTATTCGATGTTCGTTCTACTCTGTTTAGGGCATGAAGCTTTGTTTATGCACTTTAAGTCTTGAACAAACAAATATTATAGTCATGCAAATAGCTCTGAATAAGAATATGATGTGCACAATTATCACCGCAAATATCATTGTAAAACATGAAAGAGGTTTTTTTCCCCTTACAGATCTCGTTAAACATTATACAACCCTTTATTAAGCTGCAATTATCACACTATGTAATGCCATTTATTCTACAGTTTTATGTCTTAGGAATCCTGTAATTTTTTGTTTTCTATTGTTCTTGTAGTATTTAAAAGCCTTTTAGCTGATTAAAATCACTTCTTGGGCATTGGACCCTGGCACTGAGTTTTAACTATCCAACCCAGTTCTGATACAGAGAGAGAGAGCAAGCTCTGAGGTGGATTCGGGCATGGAGATTATTTCGAGAAGAAGCCATGTTGATTATGGCAGACCTACTGAGGAGGTTAGAATATACAGTTCCCTTCAATCCATTACTAAATCTCTTCACTACTTTCATGTAACAGAGACATATTTTTAAGGTCTTCAATCCCTTGGTGAATTTCTTCATTAATTTCATTTAAATTAACAAAGGCATAACTTTAAGGTCTGAAAGAGGAATGAATCTTTTTGAAGGAAAAACCCTAATCTCCCAAGTTCTTTCTCCATATAAATATGTGTAATGCCCTATTTAATCTTATCCTACAAATTTTACTAAGTGTTTAAATTTCCTTAAAATATGGACTTATCATTATCAAGAAACATTGGTACATACCTACATTGATGAAACTGTAAATTTGTACTGATATAAATTTTGTTATTTACCTCCCCAAATTTTTAAATTTTGAGAAGACATAGTCCTCTCCAATTCATTAGCAAATTATATATATATTCATACCTCATTTCCAAAATGTTCTCTCAGATTTACTTGGGAGAAGACATGGTCCTCTCCAATTAATTACCAATTTATATATTCATCTCTCATCCCCAAAATGTCCTCTCACATTTACTTGGGAGAAGACATGGTCCTCTCCAATTAATTACCCAATTTTATATTCATATCACATTCTCAAATGTCCTCTCACATTTACTTGGGAGAAGACATGGTCCTCTCCAATTAATTACCAATTTATATATTCATCTCTCATCCCCAAAATGTCCTCTCACATTTACTTGGGAGAAGACATGGTCCTCTCCAATTAATTATCCAATTTTATATTCATATCACATTCCCAAATGTTCTCTCATATTTACTTGGGAGAATACATGGTCCTCTCCAATTAATTACAAACTTATATATTCATCTCTCATCCCCAAAAATTTCCTCTCACATTTACTTGGGAGAAGACATGGTCCTCTCCAATTAATTACCAATTTATATATTCATCTCTCATCCCCAAAATATTTACTTGGGAGAAGACATGGTCCTCTCCAATTAATTACCCAATTTTATATTCATATCACATTCCCAAATGTCCTCTCATGTTTACTTGGGAGAAGAGAAGTCAAATGTAAGGATGAGGGAGAAGTTATGACATTAATGAGAGGTGGTTGAGGTGGAGAAGAGAAGGGGGCATAAAAGGGGAAGGATGAGGGGAGGAAGGGGATGCTTGGTCTTGCTTTTGGTTTTGGTTTGGTTGTGGTTTTGGAGGAATTGTTTGAGAGAGAGGAGGGGAGTATTATTCATCTTGGACACACTACATCTGGTTGGACTTGGGCTCGGAGGGCTAGGGAACCTATGGAGGTTTCCTGGGCTAGGAATTACTTCCTAGTTGGTTGGGAGGTAAATCCAATCGGTAGTCGAGAGGAGCGTTCTAGCAGGAGTAGCAGCTCAAGGGCATCTCCATCGGGCTAATGGTACAGGTATTTCTCTATGCATAGATTCCTCATGTAAGTGATCGAAATGAAATGTTCACGATTTAAATTGTATGAATTATACTTTAAATGGTAAATTTTCATCGTTTAAATGTCTTGTCAGAAAATGAATTATTGCCTTTTTATTGCATTTAAAATTAGAGAATATAGATCTGGTAGAGGACCCTAGGATGGGACCTTACACGTGGTATTAGAGCTTAGGTTCAAATTCTGGACCTTGAATCCTACCTAATAGAAAACAAAAATCTAGTCCACCTCTTTGATTAATAAATCTGGGTTCTTCGATCCATGACCTTGATTAATAAATCTGGGGTGAATATGGATCTGGATATTCTTTTACTTCAAGTCATAAACAACCATATGAACCTCGGTTGCTGGATATGCTGCTCTCTAAAGCGCGAGTCTCACTCGGCAAAGAATTAGAGTTACATACCCCAAGGGAGGGACTTGTTGACTTTGCAACTCCCCACTTGTTCAACGATGGCAACTCCCCACAAATATAGTAATATTAAAGTGGACACGTTTAAATTATCTTCTTATCCTGAATCATGGTCATGTCAATATAGTGGTTATTTTATTTTGTTTTTATGCTCTAGGGAAGGTAATGGCCACTTCCTGCCACCCATTTATGTCGCTGGTTTTCGATATCGGTGTGCCATTTTCTCGATATCAATCCCAATATCAATATCATACTTTTTACAGTGGCGCAAATCGAGTATGCGACAATCATAGTTTCTACCCAATCACGTAAAAAAAAAAATTGAATGCCATGCTTTCCAGAGAGAGGGAACACGAAAGCAAAGCTTGGTGGCTCATGCCGCCAATTCGAGAGAAGAGGATCAAAATATGGCTTCAGAAATTGACTTATCTGTATTCTGCTTTACTCTGGGAATACTGGGTTTTGACGAGCCCAATCTGCCTCGAGTCATTGCAATTGTATGTGGCCTTCTGTTGGGGTTAAATCATATTTTGTCCCAAAATTTGGCGACTCCAGCACAGTTAAGATCAGAAGTTGTGGGGCTTGTTATGGCATCCATTGTTGTCTGCCTTCCATTTGCCGATAGACTCCTAAAATAGGACTTTCAAATCCAATACCACTGGATGACTCTACCTCGGTATAAGAACTCCTGGGGACAATCATTTAGGCGACCTGACTTGCTTGAATTTTACAGAAAAAGTGATTTTTTGGAAAGTAAATATTATAAGTTGTTACAACGCATATGGATTGATGTTTAGAATCTGAGAACATCTTTTATATATGGCCAAACCAGGGTTTATATTTCTCTAGTCTGGCTGCTCTGGGAACCCTTGTTTATGTCGCTGGTGGCAGTGATTTCATAAAAAAAAGAATCTCAAAATAGCTGAAGGATTTGACATTAAAAGAACGGGTGGGAAACCCTTCCTAACATGATTAAGGCTAGGGATCTTTGTTTTGCCTTCATCTTGAATTCTAGGGTCTATGTTGTAGGAGGGTCATATGCAGCATTGCAGAAAGTTGGAGTAGTAGTGACACTAGATGGGCTATACCCATTTCCAAACGGATACGATCCTAGAGGGGTAACTGGGCTAGGAACAAGTGCAGGAATGTCTTGGGGGTTAGGGGATCGAAGCCCACCTGATGTTCTGGGAGACAACCCACTTGAAGGATTGTGGCGAAGAAATGTTAGACCTATTTTAATCTCCAGTTTTCTCATGCTCTGTCTTCTCTCATGGAGCTTGAAGGCTGACTTCTGAGAACCCACTTCAACTCTAGGCTTTGAAATATCCAGGCCTTGCTTGAAGTAGAGATCCACCCCTGCACTCATATTCCTCTGGGATTCTGCCTGCCATGTTGTGGCTCTCGTCATACTTATCGTAGATTTTCTAGAGTTTGTGCTATGAATGATCTGAACAATCAATAAGATCTTCTTATAGAGAGTTGAAAGTTATATTATCTCAATAGTTCTTCATCCAAATAAAAATAACATAGTTAAATTTGAGACCTGAGCTTTTCTTGCTGAAAATCAGATCAGAATCAATTAAGTTGTGGTGGGTCAAGTAGAGAGATAAACATGGATTGTCACAGACTAATGATTAAACAGATAAAATAACTTCATGAATGGCTGACAATTATGTAGCAGCAAAGGCAGCCGATTTGAGGCTGACGATCTCATAGAACTATGGCACTGGCTAGGGTATGTGGATATCCAATGTAGGAACTAAGAAAGGACTGCTTTGGGCAAAGAGAGGAGATTTCTAACATAGCAGATGTATATCATCAATGGGCTTCTGTGCCAATGACAGTTAGAATATCGATCCTCGTCTCTGTCCTATTTTGTTTGACTCTGAATGACCCTAGCAATGCATTGAATCCTGATGGTGAAGTGATACTTTCTTTCAAGTCACAAATCATTGATTCTGATGGTATTATTTATCGATGAAGAAAAAATAGGATCCAGATCCTTGTGGTTGGAAGGGTATCTCTTGCAATAATATGCTAAAATGTGTTATTTACTTGACTCTTCCTTATCACAAACTTCGTAGTTCTATATCACCTGAAATGGAAAAGCTGAGTCACTTAGAAAGATTAGTGCTACGTGAAAACAATATTTTGACCCCATCTCTCCAGACTTGGGAAATTGCACACAGCTGAGAGCTTTATATCTTTAGGAAAAATTTTGAGTGGCATAATTCCTTCTGAGTTTGGAAAGATTTCAAAGCTGAAGATTCCGTGAGTAAAATTTTTCGTTGAGTTCTTTGACCAATGATGAATACTTTCTATATCATCTATTGTATAGTATGGCAGTTTCAAAAAACATTTGTTGACAGTTTTTTTGTTTTTCTCCTATAGTGTATTTCCCTTTCCAAACAAGATAAAGAAAGGATACCATTAGATATGAGCATAATGTAATGTCCAATTTCAGTTTTCCACCATATGCAAAGAAATATAAAAGATGGAACAAGTAATAGTAAAGAAGATTGGTACTCAGGCTTTTGTTTAGAGAAGTTTCATTGAATAAACAAATCTGGATCCACTCTGCCAGTGGGCTTGACCTAGGCACTAGTAGTTCGTGTTTTATATAAATTTCGGAGGTCATCAGTAGGATCATACAGGTAAGAGGCATGTTTAGGTTTATGTAATTTTGTTTAAAACATAGATATATAGAATAGCAGATAACGGGATCTAGGATTGTTTTTTTGGCATTTCAATAAGGGAGAGCATCAAGAGGGGTCTACCCTCTGTGGGGGGCGGGGTGGGGCTACAAATGGTAGATCTCTAGCTCTGCCCAAAGCAAGGTCGATTCAAAAAATGTTTAACAATTTGAAAATTATAATTTTGTGTGGTTTCGTAACCATACTCGTTTTCAGGGGCACCATAGGAGTAGGCAATTTGGGTGGCCAAGATATGGGGGATGGTGGAGCAAGCCAAAAGGTGGCAGAGGAGAATGCCAGGGTGCTAGAAGGGATCAAGAGGAAGGATGATCCTGATGGAGAGAATGAGACGAGGATGCAGATAGATGGTAATGCAACCTATCCTAAGGTAACTTATACTTTGGACCCCGGATCAGTGACTGGGATCAGCAAAGAATAACTTGGATTAAGGAAAATCCTCAATTTCCCAGTTATGTGAATGGAAAACCTAGGATTTTTCTTGTCACTAGGTCCCAACCCAACCCATGTGATAGCTCAGTTGGGGATCATTATTTTCTAAAGGGAATCAAGAACAAGATTGATTACTGCAGGCTTCATGGCATTGAGATTGTCTATAACATGGCTCATTTGGATAAGGACATGGCTGGTTATTGGGCCAAGTTGCCTCTACTCCAAAGGCTTATGATGTCACATCCAGAAGTGGAATGGATATGGTGGATGGACAGTGATTCTATGTTCACTGATATGGGTTTTTGAGTTATCGTTGGATAAATACAAGAACTATAATTTTGTTCTCCATGGCTGGGAGAATTTGGTTTATGGCAAGCAGTCTTGGATCGGGTTGAATACTGGCAGCTTCCTTATTCAGAACTGTCAATGGTATTTAGATATATTGGATGCATGGGAACCAATGGGTCCAAAGGGTAGGATCAAAGAAGAAGCAGGGAAGGTTTTGACTGCTCATTTGGAGGGTAGACCGACATTTGAGGAAGATGATCAATCTGCCCTGATATATTTATTGATCTCTCTAAAAAAAAAAAAAAAAAAAAACTCTGGGGTGACAAAGTGTTTCTGGAAAGCTCATATTTTCTTCATGGTTTTTGGGTTGTTGTGGTGGACAAGTACGAGGACATGATCCAGACCTACCATCCTGGACTTGGAGATGAAAGGTGGCCTTTTGTCACTCATTTTGTGGGGTGCAAACCTTGTGGTAACTACGAAGATTACCCTGTTGAGCGTTGTCTGAAGAGTATGGAAAGGGATTTCAATTTTGCAGACAACCAAATACTACAGATTTATGGTTTCAAGGACAAGAGTCTGAATACGTCAAAAGTCAAACGGACAGGGAATGAAACTGCATCACCTCTTGAAGTCAAAGATGAGTTCAACCTCTTGCATCCCTCATTCACTGCTTCAAAGAGCCTATAATGCATTTAATCATGCATTCATAGATATCTTTGCAAATAGAGAAGCCTTTCTTTAGACATTTTCCAAACTTTGTAAGATGAATGCGGTGGTGGTAATCTAATTTATTCATTTCTTTTGTTATATCATAAGGGAATATGTTTGTTCACAACATTGCAGTTTTGGATTCGAATACAATTATGAAATGGTGACAGGTTTACTAGTCAGTCTGGTTCATATATAACATGAATATGCCCCTTCTCTATAAGCCTGAGTTGATTTGGTTTAGGAGTGTTTTGTTAAGCTTTGCTTAATGTTGATTGAAGACTAACACTTAATCATTGTTTAGTTTTGTTTATCTTAAGCTGGAAATGTTTTATCCTTTTCAAGGCTAGGAATGCCCTAATGTGGGATCTAATGCTATCACACAAGGACCAAAGTCTGATCTAACTGCAACGCTTGTTTATAAATATTATGATTAACTTTGACCAAGGTTTAATTACTCCCAAGCCTTTAGCTGTAATAATGGGGGATCTGTTAATTGTTATTAATGACATGTAATTTTTGCACATTTTATCCAACTCTTCAGAGGTAAATTTGTTAGTGGATTGTAATGTTACTTGTTGACAGATCAGATTTTAATATAGATGGGGATCCTAGATAAAGGATACATGAACACCCTCTAGATTATGACACAATTACTAGCATTAATGAAAAGAAGTGGGAAAACTGTTGATCAGACATATCTTTGACATGGTAGTTCTAGTATGGAAAATATAATCGAGTCATGATCTGATCGTTTTGGTGGATTTCAAACATATTGGATCTTTCTCAGCTGTAATTTGTTTAGGATGTTATACTGTCTTTTCTATTGCATTTCTTTTAAATGTTGAGTGGCATGTCATAAACCATGTTAATGTCATGTGTAATTTATTGTCTGTTAGCAGCTAACTTCAATCATAGCAAAGGTTTTAATGTAAGATGTCTCACTAATGATTAAATATCGATTGTTGGATGTCAACACATGTTTTCTTGTTAATGTTAGACCTCTGCTAGCAATTGACTTTACAGTTGTGCAACCTACATTCTCTCTTTTTCTCTCTCTCTTAAATGCTTCCTTTAAACCCCAGAAGTGTCACAAGTGGCCCAATTATGTTAGGCACCATAAGCAGTCTGTTCTCATAGATGATATTCACAAGAAATTTTGTTTGGCTAAGATGCTATGACAAGTAGGTTTCCTTTTTTTTTTCAAACCTAGTGATTGCATTTGGCCTCAACTATTTATTATTTGTTGTGGGTGCAAGCTTCTATTCATGGAGGATAGATAATTGCAGCTTGCTATTCAGGGAGGATACGTGTCAGAGCAGAGGTGATAAAGAGTTGATGATTTTGTTGATTTCTTCTTTAGTTACAAGTGTATTTCCTTATTCATCAGTTATGAATTCCAGAACAAGATAAATTAAATCTGGATTGATTCTTGGTACTTGCTAGAACAGCATATTGTGTAGAAGTGGGACGTGATATTAGAGCTAATTAGGGGTGAAGATAAATTAATTTTGGTTTGTTTCTCCTTTAGTTACATGCAAAACATTTTGTTCAGGGCAGCGAGGCTTGAGTTCACAGTAATTTTGGATATCAATGAGCTAAATGTTGGTCATTCCTGTAGTTACAAGCGCAAATTCTCTTTAGAAAGGCAGATGTGAAATAGGAATTGATTTGGGAATATGATGAACTTGTTTGGTCTGTTTCCTAATTCATCGAAGCTCATCTGAGTCATCTCCTGTTTCAGAGAGAGTGGCTTTGAGATCAGAGCCGATTGCGATTTGGATATCTGTTAAACTAGGTTTGGTTCATCCAATAACTGCAATAAAATCTTATCCATAAGGGTAGAATTAAAGTAGATCATTTTGAGATGGGGGTTAACTGTTTGTTTTTTTTTCACATGGGTATCGGATGAGCTAAACATTGTATTTCTATAGAACTTATTGAAGCTTTGTGTGGAAAAATATTTGAATACCCTAGTACATCTCTCTCCCTACAAGAAGTGGAGAGTGGTCATCCTTATTACCTGCCAGAGATTCCACCTAGATTTGTGGCAGCACCCAGGATCTCCACGTGGAGTACCCTAGTGCACCGTTTCACTCACAAAAGATCAACGGAATGTCAAGAAGAGAAGAACAACCAACTTGCTTGATAAAAACACAAGAAAAACAAGATGGATTGTGTTAAGAATGAGAAACACTTGTTTGAGAGAGGGTACTACCCAAAATGGCTCCAAGCACATGAAATACAACTGGTACTTCCTTATTTATAGGCTTATTAGCCTTATTGACCTTGTCAACTCATTAATTATCTATCTGGTTACTTTATTAATGCAATATGGGCTTTGTTAAATAACTACAATTAATCACACATTGCATAATGGACATTATTGTCTTTATTTGTTGATACTAGGGAGCTATGTTGCATGAAACTTCTAGGAACCCGACGTTTCGGGTGGTACCCATAACCGAAACTCCGAAACTTGGCCGAAGCTCAGCCATCATGTAATCATCTATGAGAGTTAATATAAACTTGTTTTCCTTCCAAATTGTCATCTATGGGTCTTATTTCATTTTTTCTTGCAAAGATAATGTGTTATTCACTTATTTATTTATACATATTTTTTATATATACATATATGACGTTTCAGCTGACATTTCCATTTTGGGAGGTGATGTTTCTAAACGTACCCATTTCAGAAACTCCAAAACGTTTCAGCATTTCATGCAACTTAGCTAGGGAGGTACATAACATGATTCCTCCTTCAAAGAAGCCTTTATATCTTGGGAAAACTTGGATGTTGCAGTTGGAATTGTTTAATGTCCCACATGGTATCTTCTATAGGGTAATCCTTCTAGGATGAGGCATTGTTTCACCTCCTTGGATTGAGGATCATTTTATGGTTGTCTAGGTCCTAGGATGCCCTATGGTTCCAACTATGCTTGTCCCTTCCCTTCTCATCCATCTCAAGAAATTTTGTACACATAGGACTATTATGTCCAATGTAATTCTTAAGGGAGGAAACGTGGAATCCTATGAGTGTTGGGTGGCCCAAGTGCATATGCCATCTCCCCATTTTGTTTCAGTGTCTTGGAAAATCCATAGAACCTAGTTGCCAATTTGCACTTTCCTTTCTTCCCTAGATAAGATAAAATAATTATATTAATGGCCAACAAAGGACCACAAAAGTAGGTCATTTATTGTAGGTGTACCCAGTCTTATAATTGGAATTACCATAATGTCCTTGTTTTCTTATTGTTTCATCTTTTGCATGGAGTTCCTTCTAGATGTTACTTGTGATTTGGCTCATGGTCATTGGTGATAATTTGGAATTTCATCATTCCTTGTAGTTTATCTACCTCTTTTAAGGAAAATACTTGCAACTTGGAGGGCCTTGGAACCTTTATGAATGTTGTCGAGGTGAGCATATTTCATTAATCAATCCGCTACAACCAAAATGACATCTTGAGCTTGGAAACCCTCCTATAAAATGGCATTAATTTAGTCTTCTAAGTACAACAATTTGCACTAGTTCTGGTGTGTGTGACATATGAATTAAAGCATCTCTAAACTTTTCCTAATGCACTGGTATTCCTATTCCTTAATGTTGTTTCTGCATTCTGAAATCATCTTCTAGAGTCATTTTCCTAACGAAATGAACAATTTATTTTATTTTCTAAGCTTTTAAGAATCCAGCTTAAGTGACTTCAACTTGTTCCCAATCCAAGATTCTTTAGCCAAAAAGTTAAACCTTTTAGAGTTCAATGTTAGAAATGTTGAAATGCTTCTCTCGACTCACTCTCATAACAAAATGAACAACTTAGTACTTTGTTTTGAAGAATAGTGCCACAATAAAGAATAGGTTCCCAATACCTAGAATAGATGACATATTTGATCAAAGGAAGGGAGCAACGGTTTTCTCAAAAGATCGATCTACGATCTAGATACCACCAATTGAGGATTAAGGAAGGTGACATCTCAAAAAATGCATTTTGAACTCGGTTTGGGCACTATGAGTTCGTAGTTGTTCCATTTGGTTTGACCAATGCACCAGCGGTATTCATGAGCCTCATGAATGGTGTGTTCAGGAAGTATTTGAACCATAGGGTTCGACAGCCCAGACGTCGCATGTTGGACTAGGTTAAGGTCCAGTGGGACAAGTATAGCCCAAGATCTGCTACCTGGGAGGATGCAGAGACTATACTTCGTGACTACACCTCACTTTGGAGCATCTGTGATACCCATTTTTTTCTTACTTAGACAGCTACCTATGCTAAGGTTCTATTTTACAGTTCCATGTTATTTATTTATGAACGCTATGTAATATTGATGCATTTAGTTGGACATGTGAAACTACTTATATGAATCATTAGATGGATTTGATATTGATGGTGGAAATGTTTGATGTAGGACCTGATGTATGACTTACTTGGTGATGCATTATCTAGTGCATGACTTATCATAATTATTGTTGTTTCCTGTATGGCTCAAGTGGATATGATTTATTTAATGAATGACTTAGTGAAATTATGATTTATTTCCAGTATGAACTACAAGATTGACACGTGGTACTAGACTTAATAACATGATGTTTAAGATCACTTATATATATATATATATATATATATATATATATATATATATATATATTTGTTAAATAAATGCATGAATAAGAGCTAACCCGCAGATTGGAAAGAACTATATGATAGCCAAGATCTACTCTTCCATTGGGGAAAGGTCGAGACATCTCATGAGGAAAGGTATAATGTACATTGTTCTATTACATTTTGTATCTACGGGATATGCACTCTTATGACATGGGTAAAGTATGAATGACAGGTGACAAGACTACCTGACTGGATTATTCGATGACAAGTATCCAAACAGCGCTATAGTGTGGTCCATATTAGGGCATTGACCCTAGTTGTGAGGACGGGTGGAGGTATTTCCCACCATGTAACCTCCAAACCTAGAATCGTGGGAGGTCAGTGGTGGACACGCTCCCCTAGACGTGTGATGACGATTGTCAGTCGCCTGCTGGGGAAGTTAGGTCGATATAGTCGACGCTTCCGCCATGTTGGTTTTATCAGTGGTTAGGTTGGTATAGTCGATGCCACCGTATATAGCAGCAGAGGATAGGGTGGGAACAGAAGTAGGTCAAGAGGGATAGGAGGATATAGATCAGTTGGAGACTCTTGATGGGAAGGAATGTCATTGTCTGACTTATCAAATTTTACTACTATAACTCTCTCTCCATTTGTTATGCCTTATTGCCAAACTGCTTCGAACTCTTGTATCTTTTACACTCTAACTTCGTGACGAAGTTTTCTGAAGGAGGAGTGTATGTAATGCCCTATTTAATCTTATCCTATAAATTTTACTAAGTGTTTAAATTTCCTTAAAATATAGACTTATAATTATCAAGAAATATTGGTACATACCTACATTGGTGAAACTGTAAATTTGGTACTGATATAAATTATCTTATTTACCTCCCCAAATTTTTAAATTTTGAGAAGACATAGTCCTCTCCAATTCATTACCAAATTATATATATATTCATACTCATTCCCAAAATGTCTTCTTAGATTTACTTGGGAGAAGACATGGTCCTCTCCAATTAATTACCAATGTATATATTCATCTCTCATCCCCAAAATTTCCTCTCACATTTACTTGGGAGAAGACATGGTCCTCTCCAATTAATTACCCAATTTTATATTCATATCACATTCCCAAATGTCCTCTCACATTTACTTGGGAGAAGACATGGTCCTCTCCAATTAATTACCAATTTATATATTCATCTTTCATCCCCAAAAATGTCCTCTCACATTTACTTGGGAGAAGACTAGGTCCTCTCCAATTAATTACCAATCTATATATTCATCTCTCATCCCCAAAATATTTACTTGGAAGAAAACATGGTTCTCTCCAATTAATTACCCAATTTTATATTCATATCACATTCCCAAATGTTCTCTCAGATTTACTTGAGAGAAGACATGGTCCTCTCCAATTAATTACCAATTTATATATTCATCTCTCGTCCCCAAAATATTTACTTGGGAGAAGACATGGTCCTCTCCAATTAATTACCAATTTATATATTCATCTCTCATCCCTGAAATATTTACTTGGGAGAAGACATGGTCCTCTCCAATTAATTACCCAATTTTATATTCATATCACATTCTCGAATGTCCTCTCATGTTTACTTGGGAGAAGAGAAGCCAAATGTAAGGATGAGGGAGAAGTTATGACATTAATGAGAGGTGGTTGAGGTGGAGAAGAGAAGGGGGCATAAAAGGGGAAGGATGAGGGGAGGAAGGGGATGCTTGTTCTTACTTTTGGTTTTGGTTTGGTTGTGGTTCTGGAGGAATTTTTTGAGAGAGAGGAGGGGAGTATTATTCATCTTGGACACACTACAACTAGTTGGACTTGGGCTCAGAGAGCTAGGAAACATGTGGAGGTTTCTTGGGCTAGGAATTAATTACTAGTTGGCTGGGAGGTAAATCCAGTCGGTAGTCAAGAGGAGCGTTCCAGCAGGAGCAGTAGCTCAAGGGCATTTCCACTGGGCTAACAGTACAGATATTTCTCTATGCATAGATTACTCATGTAAGTGATCGAAATGAGATGTTCACGATTTAAATTGTAGGAATTATATTTTAAATGGAAAATTATCATCGTTTAAATGTCTTGTCAGAAAATAAATTTTTGCCCTTTTATTGCATTTAAAATTAGAGAATATAGATCTGGTAGAGGACCCTGGGAGGGGTGTTGGCCGGATAAATAAATCTTGCAGACAAAACCGATCTCCCTAGTATCAGAAGATAGTCTAGCAACAAACAGACAAATAAACCTATCTTTCTCTAGACATATGCGATTTACAAATAAATACTATAAAGGTGTTAAGATCCTACCTTAGATCCAACGCTTGTTCGTTGTAGTCATCTTTCAATCGCTCGAGAGAGTTATCTTTAAAGACCTGCAATCACAAACAAGCAAACATTAAATAGCACCTGCATAGCAAATATCATAAATCATGTTTATTATGGTGATCAAGGAATCCATAAAATAAACCATAAATGAACAGCTTATTGAGAAAAACAAACTTATTTGTATTAACTTTGAAGTAGAAGAACCTTACAACCTTTTCAGCCTTGATGTTGAACAAGCTCTTCCTGGGGTTCGAAACAGGAATTTCCTTTACTTTGACAAGCCTTGCACTCTTCCAAATGAGATCTTAGAGGTATGTAATCTCTCCTCATAAAAGCTCAACTAAAGAAGACTAAGTTCCAGCAGCATTTCACCTCAAAAATATTCAGCTTCTAACCTCCCAAGTAACCAGCTCAATGCTTCATTTTACAGTGCAGAAGAGGAGGTTACAGGTCCATCTATGAAGGGATAGAATTCTCCTTCAAAGCGATAAGCTCCTCACATCAAGGGGTTATCTCCTTAAGGTATGGAGTGCATGAACCTTAGAAGAGCGAACTTGCCACCTCAAGATTCCTTCTAGAAGCTTCTAGAAATGACTGAAAGTGAGTTTTTTAGAATGTACTCGCGCCTTTTTAACTTTTACAGGGGTCCGCACCCATAACACATAGACAGAGCAGTCAGTTGCGCAGGGGACATGACCATTAGGTGCGAGACCGCAGGTAATGCAATGAGAAAGTGCGGAACCAGAGCTTTAAAGACTTTTAGGGCTTTTCTCTTACTTTCAAGGCTTGATATGAAGAACTAAGGCTTTAGACTTGCAAAGGAGGAAAGTATGGGTGGTAATGGACTCACATAGATTGCAGAATGTCAAGGTGACAATTTTTAGTGCAACAGATTGCCCCCTAAAGTGCGAAGTCTGTAATAGATGAAGATGGCGTCTTCCATGTATGAAGAGTGAAGTACTTTATCATTTCAAGGATCATCCTGTGGACACCCTAGTCAGAACTTGTAAAAACATTCAATGCAAAAGATATATATATATATATAGACATATCATCGCTGAGGTAGGCATTCCCATACTCAGATCAAAACTGACTAGAAAACTAACTAAACTATTCTAATACAGGAATGATTTTGTAATACATCAAGAGCATAGACATATGTAGACACAGTATGGACGCAGCCATCTGTTTATGAATATTCCACTGTATAATGAATAACAAAATTCCTCGCAGCCTGGATGGTAGAAACTAGATCCAGGGTCTTGATTTCCGCTTCCCGAACTAGTACGATTCTATCCATGTGAATGAATGTGTCGAAGTCGAACATGGTAGAAACCACTTGATTACCAGTCAATGATGTGAATTGTTAACAAGTGTGAGAGAAACCACCAGTAATGTCAATGGCTCTCAAAGTACCCAGTACAATCCATGAAATGTGAATAAATGAGTCGAAGTCGAACATGTCATAGAATCATTCGATCGAAGGTCAATGATGCAACCTATCGTCGAAGGCGAGAAAACTGCCATTAGGGCATGTAGCTTTCAAGGTACTGACGATTTCTAGATCAACTTCCTAGATAATGAGCTGAAGTCGATAGAAAGTGATCCGTCGTAGGCAAGCCCACAACACGAAATCATAGATCAAGTTTTGAAGAAATATATTGGCAAGGACTGACTCAGGGATGGTCAAAATGGATGACAGATATTTTGTAGATGAATGGTTTGTTTGAACTGATCTCTTGAACACATAACGACATTGCAGATGGTTTGGTGAAAATTGACCCAAAGCTAATACCCAGAAACCGGCTGAAGACTTTCAATGTGGTTTGATTAACTGTTAGGCAAAGGATTTTCCCAACCCAAGTGAACAAAAAGTGTCGTGTTCAAGAGTGGTTAACGGGTTTTTATAAAACAAAGTGTAACAAATAGGTTCATTTTTCTCTCTTTTCCCCCACCATTTCTAGCAAGTACCTCTTTATTTTTGACAAGCTTGAGGAGGATAACATTTGCTTGTTTATAAGTTCATCCTTCGGATGAGTCCAACTTAGTTTAAAATTCGAACCCTAAGAAGGAGTGGTTCGTTCCTGTTTATAATTGAACGGGTCCTTTACTGTTAAATTTTAACGAGTCCAGTATAAGAAAAACTCGGTGTTTTTCAATTTTATGGAGTCAAAATAAAAACTTAAGAAAACTCCATGGGGGTACTTTTTCATAGAATAATCCCTTAGGCCCGAAAAAGGATAAAATAATACGAAAGGGATGATTTTTCAATACTTTAACGAGCTGAAAAAGACAAGCCCTCGACAATCTTTTCATATTTAACGAGTCTAAAAAGGGTTTAAAGAGGACTATATTGACCGTATTTAGTCAATGTGTAGCTTTTTCGTAAATAGTCCATTTCAGTCCGTAAAAGGGGTAAACTTATACTGAAGGGACGATTATTCATTTATTTTAATGAGTTCGAACAATCAAGTGCTCGGCAATCTTTTCAATTTTTGAGAGTCTGAAAAGAGCTTAAAGAGGACTCCAATGTTTCGCTTTTTCGTAAATTTTTGAAAGAGTCCGAAAAAGTGATAAAAGTATGCTCTTTGTTGAAAAATGATCAATTTTCCCGAAAAATCCAATATTCTGCACAAAAACTCAAAACATTACACATACCTGTTTAAGATAAATAAAAATGATTTAAAAATTGCCTTTTTAAAGTGAAAAATAAATAAATTAAAAATTCATTTATTCAAAAAAACTTATAAAAAGGGGTTTTCCAACTTCATTTTTACCATTTGAGTTTAGAGTGAAAAGTGAGAGCTTTTGGGTAAGAAAGTTCCTGTGAAGATTCTGGAAAATCCATCCATCGAAATCGAAAACCGTCAGCTCTAGGTAATCCATGACCTCCTTATCTTGCATTTCATCCGTTTACATTTTGATTTTAGGCTTTAGATTTAATTTTTAAGGGAAAAATAGCTTTAGAAATTCGCTCGCGGGGGTCCGCAGGTGCAACACACGGCCCCTGCGGACCCCATGAAAATGAATTTTAAAATTTATTTTTCTCCATTTTTGCCCAAAATTTTTTGAACTAGCTGGTTCTAATATGTCTTTTATGCATTGTAGGACATACAAAATGCTTACTTTGTGAGAATGCGAGCATTGAGAGCATGCAGATTGCTAAAGTTCTAGGGCATACAGGGTATGAAGGCCCAAGTAGACCTCTTCCAATGGCTAGTAGACAGATGGAACACACAGGACCAGTGTCTCGTGATTGGTGGCCACCAGCTTGAAATCGAGCCGGAGGACATATATTTTTGACTAGTTTGTCCAAGAGGAGCGAACAATTATCTCTTTTCGGGACTAGGCCAGGTGGCCAGTCTATCACTAGTCTCCGATTAGAGTTTTGCGATAATCAAACCAAGGACAAATGGATTGATATTAAAACTATCAACCGTCCTGAGCTTAAGGTCATTGCATTCACTGTTACTAGGCTATGCGGGAGTGTAGCATTGCATGTGGCTACTGGATCCCAGATGTAGATGGCAGTAGATTGTTTTCGAGGGAGAATATTCAACTGGTGCGAGGCTGTGTTGGCAAATGTGAAAGGCCAACTAACCAGAGCAAAGAACGGACAGCTGAAAAATTTTGGATATGGATTCATTGTGGTCAGCTTTTCTCTAGAGAGGATCCCCATGTTAGCCCCGCAGCATATTCCTGTTGATGTTGGTCTTCCTCGAGAGCCTAGGATAGTTCGTTGGGTTACTTTGATGGCCCGCCACCCTGAGGAGGGTACAGAGGTTGTTTGATTTCCGCCTGAGTATTTTCGTTGGTTGAACAACCAAATTTTTGCGATTCAGGATTTTCCATACGCTGGGATGGATTATCGTGGTGACCCAGACATGATTCTCCCACCAGGAGAACAATGGGATGATTCAGGTAAAATCATTTTCAACACTTTCTAAGTTCTAATTTTTTTATTTTTAAATCGTCCAAAACTGATAATCAAAAGTTTAAATGCAGATGTGGGTCCACGATGACCAGCCGCTCTCCAGCCTTTCGAGAGGAGACACCCAGCTGCAGCAACACCAGCCCCACAGGACCAATCAGCAGAGATCCTGACCGATTTGGAGCATCATCTAGAGCGCTTGACACTAGATATTCCATAGACGAATATAGATGATATTCCACTTAGGTTACAGAGATATGTGATTGGGGTCCCAGGACCTTTTAGGAGGTTCCTATGTTGGGTGGCTCGAGCAGTGGTTTCTTATCGTGATCATCGCCAGGGATAGGATGATCGATTTGTAGACTCGTGACATTTTTGACTTTTTGTATTATCATTTTTGTCGATCATAAGGTGTTTTTCAACCTGTGATCGAATATGATGTATATTTTGAAACACTACTTCTATGCTATGATATATCATTATTACCGTCTATCTTGTGTAACATGTTATTGAATGTTATTAAATTTACTGTTTTGATTATTGCAAATGTCTATTTATCATACTAGAAGCAACTGCATCTGCTAATGTATTTAAATATCTTGGAATATGTTGATATTCAATGTAGTCAAATTCACGTTCCAAGAGATGAACTCTCAAAAATAACCTTAATAACACTGGATTTCTAATGGCATAAACCTTGTTAAGCTGTAATAAAATGAGTTCAGAATCCAACCTAACAATCAAACTTCGAATCCCAAATGAGATGGATTCAAATAATAACTCAATCACTGCACTATACTCTGCAATGTTATTCATTGTTTGACCGAGGCTTACCCCATGCATAGATACTAACTCATTAGAGGGTGAATAGATAACCCAGGCTGTGGAAGAAATGTTCCGTGTATTACGACAAGCACCATCAACAAAACCAATGTATGTTTGAAGAGACGTCGACATCTGTAATATCAAGAGTAAAATCAAGATAAGTAGGAATAATGATAAGAGCACTCTCTAAACTAGGCACACTCTTCAATCTAAAACACACCAGCAGTAAAGAAACTAATCTAACAAAAAATCTCCACCTAGAATTTAAGCATAATATCTCTTCAGATAAAGTCCATTTCTGGGTTTACCCAAAGAGACACCATCAAAATCTATTAATGCATAAGCCCCTTTTTCCAGCTTTCGCTTAACAATGTAAGGACCATGACACATAGGTACAAATTTTCCAGCCCCTAGCTTATCGTTTGCTTGATCATATAGTAAAAGTAGGTCTCCCTCCGAAAAATTGCGAGGTGTAACATTTCTGTCGTACTGAGCTTTTATTCATTTCACATGAGTCTCGTTTTCTATTGCAGTAGTGTGTCGATTCTCATCTAGTTGAGCTAAGTACAAAAAACGTTTCTCTTCTTCAGAAGTAGCTGGGAGTAATTCTATGGCTAATTGTAATGACGGAATTTCGCATTCAATAGGTAACACTACTTCTAAACCATAGACCAGTTGAAAAGGAGTGAAACCAGTCGATGTTTTTACTGAGGTCCGATATGCCCAAAGTGTTGAAAATAGCATGGTATGCCAATTCGACTTATGAATACCAATGATTCGTTTGATCATAGTGACTAAAACTTTATTGATAGCTTCAACCAGACCATTAGCCTGTGGGTAATATGGAGTAGAACTATCGTGGTGCAAGCCAAGTTGATTTGTCAGTTCAGTCATCATGATGTTTCGAAAGTGACTTCCATGATCAGTAATAATAGCTTGAGGAACACCGAATCTAGCAATTATATGATTGAATACGAAAGTTGCAGCAGTCTTGCCATCTGCCGAAAATGTAGGCATCGCCTTGGCCCACTTAGTAAAATAATCTACCGCTAGGATAATATACGCATGACCCCTAGCCGATCGAGGGTTACATGTAATAAATTCAATACCCCACTTTGTGAAAGGACCGACAGCAATTATAGGGTGAAGAGGAGCGGGTGGAGCGTGCATCTTACGATCAAAGATTTGACAATTGTGGCATTTCCGAACTGCATAGATACAATCTTTGAATAAGGATGGCCAGAAATAACCAGCGCGCAATATCTTTTGGGCTGTGGCATACCCAGACATATGACCGCCACATGCTCCAGAGTGATAGTCATTCAGAACCTTTTCAGCTTCTTCATGAGTTAAACAACGTCAGAAAATAGAATCCGCTCCACGACGATAAAGTGTATCACCAATAATATTGTATTGTTGGGATTGGAAACATATTTTCTGTCGCTAATATCGTGAGATTTCAGGCCGAAAAGATTGGGTTTGGAGATAAACAATAATATCTCCATACCATGGATCAAGAGTACTGTTAAGAAACAAGGATTCATCGGCAATGGGCTCTTCTGCCACAGTTCCAATATCAGTACGCGGGAAATCACACATCAGTTCGACAAAAACCAAAGATTTCTTTCCCTTGGATTTTTCAAATTCCAAGTCAAATTCCTGTAGGATAACTATCCATTTGGAATACTTGCCCCCTAGCAATTGTTTGGTCAAGATATACATCATAGGGTTACAGTTAGAAATTACTGTGGTTTTGCGTAATAAGATGTAGTGACAAAATCTTTGGACAACTTGAACAGCTGCCAAGGCCAATTTCTCCACATGCGAATATTTAAGCTCAGTCGGATGCAGAGTTCGACTAAGATAATAGATCACATGTTCATTGTTGAATTCATCTTCTTGAACTAAAACCATCCTAATGGTGGAATGAGAAGTAGCGAGGTATAAAAAGCAATCCTGGTTGTAATTAGGAGGATGCAGTAACGGTGCATGGGTCAACGCGTGTTTGAGTGCATCAAAAGATCGATCAACGATCTCATCCCAAAAGAATGGAATATTCTGTTTTAACAACCTGGTAAAACCTTTCGTTATCTCGGCGTAGTTAGGAATGAAACGACGTAAAAAGTTTTCTTTCCCTTGCAAACTTTGGAGTTGGCGAAGAGTCGAAGGAGGAGGTAGATTAACAATAGCTTCCACCTTCGAGGGGTCGACACGAATGCCTGCCTTTGATACGATAAATCCCAATAAGCGACCCGTTTCTACACAGAATACACATTTGTGTGGATTCAGCCGAATTAGATAATGCTTACATCTCATGAAGATAGCTCGTAAATGAATGAGATGATCAGCTCTATGCAATGAGTCGGCAGATAAATTATCGAGATAAGGCTGCACAATGTGCTTGATGTCATGAAATGCGTAAGACATAGCCCTTTGAAAAGTTGCTCCAGTGTTATTTAATCCAAAGGGTAATTTGCAATAAGAAAATGTCCCCCATGGGCAAATGAAAGTTGTTTTAGCTTGATCAGCAAGGAGTACGTTGACTTGATTGTAACCGAAAAAACCATCCATAAAGGAGAACATTTCACTGCCGGCACAATCATCAATAATTTGATCAATATAGGGGGTTGGATAATTGTCTTTAGGACAAGCTCGATTAATATCCCTATAATCGATACATACTCTTATCATTCCTTGTTTTTTGTTGACAGGAACAATATTCGATACCCAATCAGTTAAAGGAATTGGATAAATGAAACCTGCGCGGAGTAATTTCTCAATTTTGGCTTTGATAGCAACCGCTTTTCGCGGATGTATCTGACGTAAGCGTTGTCGGACAGGTTTAGCATCCGGGTATGTTTTAATTTCATGGAAAACAATTGATGGATCGATTCTTGGCATTTCTTCATATGACCAGGCAAACACTTCATGGAATTCTTGAAATAGGGCTTTATAAGTTTGGATTTCATCGTCCGTACAGGAAGCACCTATATGAATGTTTTCAATAATTCCAGGCTTAACTGAAATGTCAATAGGAACCGTTCGAGAGATATTTTCCAAATTTAACTCAGAATCATAATGCTGCAATGGATTTTGCGGTTCTTTGACATAGTCAGTGGTAAAAATAGAAGAAAACTCATTTTCAAAATAATCAAGCTCAGGTAAAAACGAAGATCGGTGATGTAGATCTTCCCATGGTAAATCATCAACAGACAATAGTTCACGAATCTTCTCATCAGTATGAACAAGATCAGGAAATGCTGTTGTAGCTGAGCTAGATATAGAAAGTGATTCCCCTTGGACCACATTCATTGGATCAATTTTGGTTGAATAGGGATCAAAAAATGACTGTACAACCTGATATGCAATTTCAAAGGGACTCAAAGGCATCGTGCCACCAAATGAATCCACCTCAGAATCAGAAGGTACGATCCAAGGATCATCAAAAGTAATAGTATTCGATGAAATCATATGAATAGTTGCAATAGAAGGCGATACGTTAGGAGGAGGGAAGGAAAAAGTTCCTAGTAAACCAGAATATTTGATCAAACCTACGCCAACATCCTTGTAAGGGATAGTCGTTTTACCGATGTGCTGAATACTGTCTGTAGAGGCTGATCCGGATGAGAAATAAGTCAGCTAATCTATCGTAACGATCTTCCGTTATGAGGAAACTTAATAAGCCAAAAGACCGATGAGACAATAGTGGTCATAGCATAAGACCAATTGCGACCCAGGAGAAGGTTATAATCTAGAGGGGCATCAACCACTTCCACATCTAGATTTACGGTTTTTCCCTCAACCCCTATAGGTATATCCTGCAAGATGCCAAAAGGATGGAACCCATGGCCATAAAAAGCCTTTAGACTTGTCGGAGACTGATTGAGTGTGGGAGAACCAAGCAATTTCCAACACTGGATCGGCATAATACACGTAGAAGCCCCTTCATCAATCACAATCCGAAAACAAGGTCTGTTTTTACTAAAACTGGAATCTGAAAAGCCATTTGATGAGGGAGGCAGGGTGTACTATTCTCTAAATTGAAGATTATTAGGTTCAAATCCTGAATATCGATAGCTCCTATAGCAGACAATAGTAATTTACGTTGTGCTGGGCACAATTGCAGCACTTCCAAAGCCGACATTGCTGAAGGGGAAATAACTAAGTCTTCAACAATGTTATAATTCTGAGCAGCTCTCGCATGTGGATTGAAAGCTGATTTCCGAAGTATACCTTTAGCAGGCGGTTTGATTACTAAGTCAGGGTTGGGTTTCTCGATCTGTAGTGGACCGGAACCAAGAGGAGGTGTAGTTGATGTGTTTGAATTAGAAGATTCTGCTTCTTTACCACCAACAGGATTTTTACTACCATAATCTTGCAATCGCGTTGCAATCCTGACATGAGACATCATCATAATGGGTTCTTCTGAGGCATTCGAGGAAGAACCAATCATCTTACTATCTTGAGTAGGAAAAGGATCCTTCAAGACAGCAGGTGTTTGAGAACCTTTAACGATTTTCAAAACCTCTGCTCGATGTGGGCAGTCTTTGGTAAAATGATCCTCATCGCAAATGAAACAAGGATAACGAGGTTTTCATTTTTCGTCAGTAGATTCATTTTTATCTGTTTTATCTTTTGAATTTTGTTTGTTTTTCTTCTTCCCCTTCTTTTTACTACCGGATTTTGATTTGGCCATAGATGATTCTACAACATGGATGTCGGCAGAAATTTCAGCGGAAGATTCTCCTATCGGGGAATCAAGTAAAGTTATTATAGGAGAAGAATTCTTTGAAGATTTCTTCTTACTTTTAGTGCTAACTGAACCAATCATACCATCAGCGGCATGAGATCCTGAAGGAGCTGCAGTTATTTGACCGTGTTTTGGAAGATCAGGGATTTTTTCATGTAAAGTACCTGACTGCATATAAACGAGGTCAAGGTATTGAGCTTGAGAAATGACTTGCTCTTCAGTAACAACTCCTCCCTTAACTACATCTTCAGTTATTTTAGGTAACAATGATTTAATGAACCATTCCGCTAAAATTTGATCCGGAATGAAAACTTTCACTAAACGCCTCCAACATCGCCATTCATGAATATGATCATAAATATATGTGGACGTGGATTGTTTCAATGAAGTTAACAGTTCCGTGCCATTGTCGTATCTGACAGGCAACTGAAAATGAGTTAAGAAAGCAGTGGCTAACTGATTGAAATTATAAAAAGAGGCTCGTGGTAACTCAATGTACCATTTGGCGACAAGACCAATAAGAGTTCGTTGAAAAAGACGCAATCGAATTGAATCATCAATGGTGGAATTAGATGCACACCAAAGGTGATAAGTCATAACATGATTTGACGGATCCTCTCCTAACTTACCCTCGAATTTCGAGATATCACTAGGCAACTTACTAAGCATTGGCGACCAATACGGAAGATAGTAAATTGGATCGTTCGTAAGGTGCGACAAATTAGGTAAATCCAAAGTTGCTATAAATGGTAACTGACGGTTAGGGTCGCGAAAACCTTGAGTAGCGAGACCAGTTCGAGGAGGAGGATATCTAGGATAACCTGGAATCGGATTTTCATTAGGAATGCTATAACCTCCTGGAAAACCAGGATTAACTGGACCAAACTGAGGTTGTTGAGGCTGTTGATAAGTATAGCCAGGATACGGTTGATACTGATAAACTAGGTTTTGTATAGTAGGACTGAATTGATACTGTCCCTGGTACGGTTGATACGTAAATTGTGGTTGACTTGTGGCAATTGTAGCAATCATACTAGCTTGTCCCGCAAGCATCTGGACCGAAGTCTAAACCGTAGGTCCTGACTGAGGCACAGAGACTTGAGGAATTTGCACTGATGCAAGGGTAGTAGAAACCGGAGCTGCTGATACTCCAGAAACAGGTGTTGTAGGTTGAACAGAGGTTGCAGTAGTTGCAGCAATTTGAGGCAAAGTACGAGGTGAACTAGGCCCAGGCTGCTGAACTGTACCAGATGCAGGGGTTTGAATAGTAGGTTGGACAGGTTGTTGGGTTGGACCAGAAACCAAAGGTTGTCCAGGTTGATTAATTAACTACACATTAGGTTGCAAAGTCTATTGAGTTTGAGACGGATCCCACACCATGTTCATTCTAGAAGATGGACCCAAAAAAGGTTGTGCATATGGAGGACCATAACCTGACTGAACGTAGGGTTGATAATTAGGCGGTACATTTCCAGCTCCTTGAAAAATGGTTGACCAGAAGGCGGTTGGAAACCTTGAGTTGGGTAATGACCTTGGGGTTGATAACCCTGAGGCACGTATTGAAACTGGGGTTGACCTTGAGGTATGTACTGAAACTGGGGTTGACCTTGGGGTATGTACTAAGTCTGAGGTTGACCTTGGGGTATGTATTGTCCTGAAGGTTGATAAACTTGAGGAAGCCCTTTAGGCAGTAACTGACTACCTTGGGGTTGCCCCCCAGGCGGTAACTGACTACCTTGGGGTTGAGGATTTGGAATACTACCAGACATCATAAGGATTTGTTCTGCATTCAACACTTGAGTTCCATTACTTCCAGATGATAACACTTGTTCAATCGGTCGAGGAGATGCTCCTGAAAAAGTACCAGAGAGTGACTGGTACCCCGAAGGAACAGAAGGACCACCAGATAAAAATGTTTTCGGTGTTTAGGAAAACATAGATGACTGTCTTGACATAATCGATGAAGGATAATAACCTCTTGGCATAGGATGAAAAGTAATTCGAGGTGGCGAAAAGCTAAGACCCGGGTTTTCTAAAAAATTGTCAATGAAACATACCAAGCATCACTCCTAAAAGGACTGTAGAATATTGATTCATGCTCCCTAAGATTTAAAATCTGTTGGTTTTCGGGAAAAGTTACGTCTTCTTCTGGATTAACAAGTTCTTCAATAGAAATGAGGCCAGAAGGAATATTTTGAGTAATGATATTGCTTACCCTAGGTGAACCAGGATTACTAGAAGTTGGAGAAGCAAATCCTGAAGTTGGAGTAACAGCAGGTTCAGTGTCAGGCTCAGAAATTTCAGGTTCTTCAGCTAATTCACTGGAAGGAGAAATACTACCAGTAACTTTGGAAAATGAAATTGGCTCTTGAATAGACTCTTTTTTTTGTATTTGGTAATCAGGATGAACAATTAAAGATGATTCTCTGGCTTCTGGTGATCCAACTCTACTGTCACTAGGTGATACAAGAGCTCGTAGCCCTTCAAGCTGGCTTGGTGAATACTCAAGAGGTTTCCCCTGAAGTCTACGAGATTGTCTCGGTAATTCAGCCACGATTAAATATTAATTACTCACACGCAAACAAAGAAAATTTCAATAAAACCACCTAAAGTCTCTAAAGAAACAAACAATTGAATCACATGCCTAAAAAATCTAAGAGTTCAAACCACACACAAACAGTAACTTCCCGTACTAAAAACACTAGTTGGTGATGAAATCCAACTTAGTAAGAGTTTAATACAGAAAGGGCGGTTAGAACAGTTACCCCGACAACCTACTTAATGAAACAGACTGGCACAAGTTTCTTCACAAAACCATCTCGACTGAAGAGAACCCCCCAAAGAGTCCAAGTGAGTCTAGTCGACGTTTGCTCTGGGTACAATGAGACCCGTCCTTCACCGTCACCTTAGGAAATAATCTTAAGTTTATGGACACTAAGGTTACCAACAACAACAAATACAACTTGGGGAACAGTCTACGATCCGATCTACGTGCAAAGGTAGAGTAACAAAGCTCAATCCCCTTGAAGGCTCCTTGACATGATCAATCTGAGGTTTACCAACAAGTGACCCCAGGCTCCTCGACAATGGTTAATCCGAGGTTTACCGTTTATACTACACACAAATCTTCAATCTTTCCCAATGAAACAGACTTGATTATCTCAAAGGTTCTGACATGATCTCATGATTGACTCCTTTAAGAGAAGCTTCCCAGAATGTATCAATTACAATTGGATTTATTTCCTACCACAAGATATATCTACTTGTTTGTTTTAACTATCTTGGAGAGTTAATTACTCCCTACTTCAAGATACTAGCCTAAGCTATATTGGTGATAAGAGCCCTAGAAATAAAAAAGATTACTAGATCAATTTTAATTAAGCGTTGCTTTTATGGGTTGTTCCTTAAGTCAATAGGTATGGAAATGAAACTTTGATGGTGTGAAGACTTGACTCCAAACACTAAAATATGCACCTAAAATGATAAGCAATTCGTTTTTCTTTCAATGAAATCCTAGCTAAAAGAAAGAGTTCGAGAATGCAATTCCTTAAGAAACAAATCTTCCTTTCAACATGGGAATGAAAAGAAAATCTTTTTTTTCTTTTTCAATAAGAACTCATAACGAGACTAATAATGAATGCTCACAATAAATCCCTTTCCTTTTTCAAAACTCGAAACTACAAGAAAAACAATTTGATTCAAAAGAGATCTACAAGTTCTAGAAAAGCACTCAAAACTACCAAAACTAATTTTGAGATCTAAAAACTTTTAAAATCTAAATTGAATAAAAGCTTCAATTCTTTTTAAGGACGTTTTACTTAGTTTGTTTAGTAAACTAAGGATTCATTTGTTCAGAATAACAAACCAATCAAAAAACATCCAGATATGTTTTCTTTTGTAAAAATGAAATTCAAAACTTATAACAAAGTTTGTTCAAAGATTTGCAACGAGAAAACTGAATCTATTTCTCACAAAGGATAGATTTCACAACCAAGTCAGACTCTTCAAGAAGACAAAAAGATACCATGGCAATCTAAGGTTTCTCAAGCTTCTAATGTTTGAGTCACTACAGAGACCAAGTGAAAACCACTCCAAGCATGAAAACTTCTAGAAAATCATCTAAAACAAAAATACTATCGGAACTCACTCACAAGAGGTTTTTGACAAGAAAAACAAAGATTTGGGTAGACCCTAAAGCTTCTAAATCAAACCTAAACCTAACTGGAAAAAGGTATTTTAGGTTTTTCAAAAAAAATTACAAGGTCCGCAGGCTCCAGAAGTAACAGGTGCGGTCCCGCTCTGTTTACTAAAGGAAAAGTGCGGAGATGCCCGCACTGTCTGTGAAGAGAAAGTGCGGTCCCCTGAAAACTTTAAAAAAACAAAAAATACTCCCAGATTTAAAAACTACCCAAGCCAGTATACATCAATCAAAAACCAGAAACGAAAACACTTTTCTCAAGTCAAAACAAAGGAAAACCAAAAACCAAATTCTTTCCCCAGCGGAGTCGCCAATTTGTTGGCCGGATAAATCGATCTTGCGGACAAGACCGATCTCCCTAGTATCAGAAGATAGTCTAGCAACAAACAGACAAATAAACCTATCTTTCTCTAAACATATGCGACTTACAAATAAATACTATAAAGGTGTTAAGATCCTACCTTAGATCCAACGCTTGTTCGTTGTAGTCATCCTTCAATCGCACGAGAGAGTTATCTTTAAAGACCTGCAATCACAAACAAGCAAACATTAAATAGCACCTGCATAGCAAATATCATAAATCATGTCTATTATGGTGATCAAGGAATCCATAAAATAAACCATAAATGAACAGCTTATTGAGAAAAACAAACTTATTTGTATTAACTTTGAAGTAGAAGAACCTTACAACCTTTTCAGCCTTGATGTTGAACAAGCTCTTCCTGGGGTCCGAAACAGGAATTTCCTTTACTTTGACAAGCCTTGCACTCTTCCAAATGAGATCTTAGAGGTATGTAATCTCTCCTCATAAAAGCTCAACTAAAGAAGACTAAGTTCCAGCAGCATTTCACCTCAAAAATATTCAGCTTTTAACCTCCCAAGTAACCAGCCCAATGCTTCATTTTATAGTGCAGAGGAGGAGGTTACAGGTCCATCTATGAAGGGATAGAATCCTCCTTCAAAGGGATAAGCTCCTCACATCAAGGGGTTAGCTCCTTAAGGTATGGAGTGCATGAACCTTAGAAGAGCGAACTTGCCACCTCAAGATTCCTTCCAGAAGCTTCTAGAAATGACTAAAAGTGAGTTTTTTAGAATGTACTCGCGCCTTTTTAACTTTTACAGGGGTCTGCACCCATAACACAGAGACAGAGCGGTCAGGTGCGCAGGGGACATGACCATTAGGTGCAAGACCGCAGGTAATGCAAAGAGAAAGTGCAGAACCAAAGCTTTAAAGACTTTTAGGGCTTTTCTCTTACTTTCAAGGCTTGATATGAAAAACTAAGGCTTTAGACTTGCAAAGGAGGAAAGTATGAGTGGTAATGGACTCACACAGATTGCAGAATGTCAAGGTGACAATTTTTAGTGCAACACGGGGACCTTACAATATGCCACAGGCTTCAGAGTCCGCATCGAGTTTCAACTATCCACAATCTCCATTTCAATGAGAAGTGTATTTATAACTCACAAATTCTTTGATGTCATCAGCTTCGTCTCTCGGATCCCTACGAGATTGGAGTTAAATAACATCACAAAATGCAAGTCTTCATCTTTTTTCATTTGTTTACTGATATTTCGTTTCAGTGGCTACTTCAACACTGCTGTATATGTTTAGGGTTTGCTTTCTCAAGAAAAGGTATGATTTGAATTTTCATTTTCATTCATTGTCTTATTTGGGAATTTGTTGTAGCACTGACTTGTCTTCTGAGTTTTTTTTTCAGTGTGATTGAGAGGTTGTTGTTGAGGGTTTTTCTATTTCTATGTTTTTGCTAATAGTTTCTAGTAAATTAACTTCTGAGAATCGAGAAGTTTGGAAACTCTGCTTGTATAACGTTTTTGTGGGCAGTATTAAGTAAAATCCAAACTTGTTTTAATATTATGCATTTTTAATGACACCCATTTCGGTTGCAGTTTTATAACTGTATTTAGCATGAAAGAGGCCTTTGGCGATGTTTCTCGTTGTATTTTCTAGCAATTTGAAATTCTTTTAATAAGATCTATAAGTTTAATGGCCCTTTTTGAGGGTGTCAATTGTCTCTTATGGATAATGGCTAATTCTTTCAGTATCATTATTCGGTATTCGTTCTACTCTGTTTAGGGCATGAAGCTTTATTCGTGCACTTTAAGTCTTGAACAAATAAATATTATAGTCATGCAAATAGCTCTGAATAAGAATATGATGCGGACAATTATCACTGCAAATATCATTGTAAAACATGAAAGAGGTTTTGCCCCTTACCGGTCTCGTTAAACAGTATACAACCCTTTATTAAGTTGCAATTATCACACTATGTAATGCCCTTTATTCTACAATTTTCTGTCTTAGGACTCCTGTAAATTTCTGTTTGCTATTTTTCTTGTAGTATTAAAAGCCTTTTAGCTGATTAAAAGCACGACTTGGGCATTGGAGCCTGGCACTGAGTTTTAACTATCCAACCCAGTTCTGATACAGAGAGAGAGAAAGCTCTGAGGTGGATTCGGGCATGGAGATTATTTCAGGAAGAAGCCCTGTTAATTATGGCAGACCTGCTGGGGAGGTTAGAATATACAGTTCCCTTCAATCCATTGCTAAATTTCTTCAGTACTTTCATGTACCAAAGGCACATCTTTAAGGTCTTCAATCCCTTGGTGAATTTCTTCATTAATTTCACTTAAATTAACAGAGGCATAACTTTAAGGTCTGAAAGAGGAATGAATCTTTTTGAAGGAAAAACCCTAATCTCCTAGGTTCTTTCTCCATATAAATATGCCACAAGCTTTGGTGTCCACATCGAGTTTCAACTATCCACAATCTCCATTTCAATGAGAAGTGTGGCTGTATAACTCACAAATTTTGTGATGTCATCACCTTCGTCTTGTGAATCCCTATGAGATTGGAGTTAAATAACATCAAAAAATGCAAGTCCTCATCTTTTTTCATTTGTTTACTAATATTTTGTTTCAGTGGCTACTTCAACACTACTGTATATGTTTAGGGTTTGATTTCTCAAGAAAAGGTAATTTTCATTTTCATTCATTATCTTATTTGGGATTGTTGTAGCACTGGCTTGTCTTCTGAGGTTTTTTTCAGTGTGATTGAGAGGTTGTTGTTGAGGGTTTTTCTATTTCTATGTTTTTGCTAATAGTTTCCAGTAAATTAACTTATGAGAATCGAGAAGTTTGGAAACTCTACTTGTATTGCATTTTTGTGGGCAATATTAAGTAAAATCCAAACCTGTTTTGATATTATGTATTTTTAACAACACCCATTTCCAGTGTAGTTCTATAACTGTATTTAGCATGAAAGAGGCTTTTGGCGATGTTTCTCTCTATATTTTATAGAAATTTGAAGTTATTTTAATAAGGTCTATAAGTTTAATGGCCCTTTTTCAGGGTGTCAATTGTCTCTTATGGATAATGGCTAATTCTTTCAGTATCATTATTTGATATTCATTCTACTCTGTTTAGGGCATGAAGCTTTGTTCATGCACTTTAAGTCTTGAACAAACAAATATTATAGTCATGCAAGAATCTCTGAATAAGAATATGATGTGGACAACTATCACCGCAAATATCATTGTAAAACATGAAAGAGGTTTTTCCCCTTACAGGTCTCGTTAAACAGTATATAACCTTTTATTAAGTTGCGATTATCACACTATGTAATTCCCTTTATTCTACAATTTTATTTCTTGGGACTCCTGTAAATTTATGTTTGCTATTGTTCTTGTAGAATTAAAAGCCTTTTAGCTTATTAAAATCACGACTTGAGCATTGGAGCCTGGCACTAATTTTTAACTATCCACATTCTTCATTCCAATGGGAAAATGATGGTTGTGAGTCGAAGGTCTGAGGAAGTGGTAGATCCATTGCTTGAGGTTAAACCCACATCCAGGGCATTGAAACGAGCATTGTTGGTATCGTTGCGTTGCGTGGATCTAGATGCTGCCAAGAGGCCAAAGATGGGCCATGTCATACACATGCTGGAGGCAGACGAATTACCCTTTCGTGATGTATGTTTTTTCTTTGAAACAATAACCATGTCGCTGCAGAGTATCAATGGCAGTATAAGTTTATATATAAATGAGCAAAGTATCAGTCACAGTGTTTGTTTATATATAAACCAGCTGATATATATGTATACACATATATTTAAATGGTGTATATAGTATATCTATACTCTGTTTACTTGTATTAATACTCTGTTTCCCAATGCTTATTATTGTCATTGGAGGCATGCCATAGTAATACAATCTGAAACCTGGATTTTGCAGGATCGTCGCCTAGGGCGTGAGGCTGCTGCCCGAGCACGTCGTGAGAATCCAGCTAATGATAGAATCTCGAACCCAAACGGTGACAACACTGGTGAAGGTGAAGTCAGCAGCCCCAGTCACAGAACGAGGCAGAGATTGTGATGACGATCATGGGATTTTTTCTTATTTTCACCGCAGATTCTGTTGGGCCTCATGTGCCTCTGCTCCCTCAAAAGTAGACCTAGACAATTTGTTGATCATAGCCAGCTGATATATTATATCATAATTATGGTGCTCATTTGTTATTTGAAGGCCCTGTAACATATGATCGATTGCTGAGAGCACTTAGCATCTATTTCTGTTAGTGTTTGTCAGTGAATTTTTACAGTTATAAAGAAGAATCCTCTCAATTAATTACGGTTGTAGTCTAGTGATTAAGATGGGCCATTGTCATGATCAGACCCAGGTTCAAACCTTCGCAGACATAAATCCCTGAAAATTAACTTGTTAACTAGATTTGACAGCCATTCATATGTTCCAGGTAAGAAACTCAGTAGCCCCAACTATTAACATTCTTGTTACCTATCCTCGAATTCGACCCACTGACGTCTTGATGCGAGAGGGTTTCTGTAACATTCTTGGTAATGTATTATGCCTGGCCAGTGCTCCTCTCAGATTTATTCCAAGAAACTCCTGAATCTTGTTGCTGATCTTGGGTCATGGAAAAAAATGTGAACAACCTAGAACTCCCTACAGATTGCATCTCGCTTGTGTTGGGTAATGGATTTTGAAGCCATGAATAAGCTTCATTGTTGAAGGCCCATATCAAGAAGGAAGACAACATGAGCAAACCTCCACTCCATCCAACCACGCTCACAAAGCTAGTGCCTCCTTTCTTTCCCGTCTGTTTGTCTACATGAGATTCAAATTACCTATGGCTATGACTACGCTGCAAGTTGGGAGCAAAAATCCGAAAGGAAATTCCTTAATGCCAACTGTGCTTCTCTGTCTTTTTGTTGTTCAACAAAATATGAATTTGAAAAGCACTGGCAGAGAATGGCAGAGAATGTACTGTGTGTGCCAACTTAGTGTCCTTAAGGAAATGAATTGAGACCCCACTCCCACTCCCAAGTTCTGGTGTTAACTTTAGGTTGACTGTTGTGAAAACGATGTGCCTGTCATTTTGTACGAGGGAGAGTTGTTGCAGTAATCACCACAGCTACCTTACCATCTTTGAAACATTGGATGCCTTTTGACTTCGAATTAGTATTTGATTTAATTGCTTTAAGGAAGAATTTGGAGTAATGGGCTTAAACATTGTTTAAAGGAAATGGTAATTTTCAAGTAAATCCAGGGGAATAGATAATGGATTGGTATTTTTTTTGAGTAAATTTAGAGGAATGGGTAATGGATTGAAATTACTGCTTCGAGAGTTGCATAGGCACATTGGCGGAGGAACTGTTTGACGATTAATGAAATTTCTCATTTTTTATGGTTTTGTGGGAGTTATGTTGTCAATTTCATTTTTTAAATCTATTTATTTATCATCTAACAAACTTTGGATTGGTTAGACATCTTGACAGACACAAAATTTGACAAAGCATTCATTATCACCAATTTAGATAGCGAAATTTAAACCAAATTATGGAAAAACATAAAGCATGAAAGCGACCTGAAAGTGATTTAATGAAAAAACTAGACGTGTAAGATTTGACAATGCCACATGCAATTGATGTTAAATTAGATTAATTTTGTATAGGAAAAAAGATATAATACACGACTATATGGTAGTTAGTTCTTGCAGTTTAGCTTAACTAGCAATTGCACTAAATGTTACAAAGAAAACACCATAAGGAAGTGACATAGGAAAGAGTAACATTAACAGTGAATGTGTCGCCTATAACATCTGCATCAAAAATCTTGGATGCAGTTAATACTCAAAACCAATTCAACATTTTGAAAGCATACAAAAGATTAAGAACTATGCTTCTTTGTTATATAAATCAAATACAAAACAAAAGGGAAAAATTAAAAAAATCTGTAAATTGAAATTAGAATTCATATGGGCCAACATTATTACAGTTTGCACCATGTCATCATACAGTTGAAATATGAGTGTTTTGTAGGATTTCGTTTTCCATTTACAGAAAAGGAGAAAAATAATCTAAAAAACCCTAAGAGTTGAATACCATACATGTTACTTCAAACATGAAGTAATCAAAACTGCAACACGTACTCGAATAGAGAGATTCTTCATATGAATCGGATAATTGATTGTGTCCAGGAGAAATGAGGGCATATGGAGTCAAAGTGTCAATTTGAGGGCATTGTTTGCTACTTTTTAACATTTGAGCTATAGATGTTGATAATGGGCATTCACATATCTATTACACATTATAATAGAGTTGTAACACATGAAGCCCAACAATACAGGGTATTGACAATATTTCCAGGTGGTAGTATGATCATACTGTGCCTTCCATCATCACTTGCAATACAATTTTTTTCTTCTGTTCTGATATCTATACAGAGGCATCTAAACTAAGGTTGTGGGTGCATTTAATTTAAAATAGATGCTAGTGCAAAATATATCAGAGCCATCTAAATTAAGGTTGTGGGTGCATTTAATTTAAAATAGATGCTAGCATAAAAGTTGTGAGTTCAGAATAGATACACATTTAAATGAATAAATGTAGTGTGTCAGAGCAAAATTTGTGAGGAGTACAGTTGATAGATTAGCATATATTCCTCTTAGCTCCAATTCTATTCTCTTAACTCCAATTGTAGTGAGTTTTTTTTTAACCAAAAAAAACAACTACAAACTTCTGACTATTTATGATCTATGCTAGTTTTTAAATATATTTATTAGTAATTTTCTCTTTTTAAGATGTTTCATATTAAATTTTGTTCAGTTTGAGATTTAAGTGTTTATTTGACAGTCACATCTCATACACCAATTATGAGATTTCTGCACGAGCAACTTCTATTCCAACAAAACCCAAATTGTGGCTAGCAAGAGTTTCCTTGGCCTTCTCCAACACAAACTGCAAGTACTTACCCTGAGCTTCAATTAGGAGCTGCAAATGTTGTTGTACATGTTTCAACCATGTTAGATTAAGAAAAAGAGAAGAGTCTAACGACCCATCAGTATTTGTAAGGACCTCATTCCCTACCGTGATCAAAATTATTAAGGTTGAAGGGTAGTAAGGAGCAATCCTTTGAGCCACCCAAGCTTGGCCTGTAGTTAGGATTTCACTTATTCTCTAGACTTTCTCATTCTTAAGACCCACAATAACTGCAATGATTGTGTTGGAAAATGCTTGCAGTATAGAGGGATCTGAGTTGTAGATCTTGAATCTATTGATAATGGTGTTTCCAGGCATCTTAGCTACCTGCTTCTGTGATGGAAAATTGTCCCCCTCCATTCCATAGTTTACACCAATTCCAGGGTTTGGCTATTGTGATGCCTCCGGCTCATTTCCCCCTGCAATGTGCAATACCAAACAACATACAACCATAACCCACATTAGCTCAATTCAAAAACTCAAATATTTTTCATAACTGAGGAATATGAACTTTAGCTAAGATTTGTTATTCTTAGTCAGTGCACTTTAGTGATGCACATTCTTCATCTAAATCTTGATGGGAACATGGGTTCCCAGTATGCCTTTTAACACTGATGTTTTGTTCCCGAAGCTTGACTGCAACCAGGAGATTAAGGTCGGTCGATTTTATTGACGTACTTGATGACTTAAGTTCGTCATCTTGATTCTTTTATGACACCGCATTTTGTCTATCAAATATTTATGACGCTCCTATTCACTGGTCTCTTAATGGATAAAGTGGCATTGCTTGAACGCTCTATTTTTCCTCATGCTTTTTCTCAAATCCATATTTGAATTGCTTGTTAAATATTTCCTTTGTTTGTGATATCTAACATATCTTAAGCTAATGCTTTTGGCAATTGATGTTTTTGGTTACAACCTTTGGCAAAGGAGTTGGGACTGAAGGTTGTGCCCACCTTCAAAGTATTGAAGGGTAAAAAGATTGTTAAAGAAGTGACAGGAGCAAGATTAAATGATCTGGTACAAGCTATTGAGAGTGTAAAATCAAGTTCATACATTTACAAATTGGTTGGCCTTCTTCATTTTCAGATTTTGTAAATTGATATCCTATCAATAAAGTGTTTTGTGTTTGAACATGAAATGGTACTATTTCTCAAATTGAGATGGCATGTTGTCCTCAATTTATGCCTTACGACATTTCCTTTGCAACATTTGGTGCAAATGCTAGTTTAAAATGCCTTTAAACCATTAGAACACTCAAAATGTGCAAATTATACCTTTCAAGTTATGAATCCAACAAATACCTATTAAATTTCACACAAAATTAACATAAATAATAGTTAAAATAGGTGATGTCTAATGTGAATTTCTTGAGAAAATATAATGTTTTTTTTTTTTGGTAAGAAATTTGACTATAACACTCTTTAAATCATTTTTTATAGTAAAAATAGATTACGCATCATCAAAAACCCATGAAAATACTAGAACTTAACAACTGTAACTCAAATATTCCACTTAGAATTTTCTCAAATACATCTCCACTAAGCTTTAATGAACACCCATAAACAAAACACACGTCGCGCATGGCCATTTCCAAACAAATGCAAAACCCATTAAAGGAGGAAACGCGAACCGACTGAAGTCGCATTAATAATGGCCAAGTCACTCGTACTATTATGCACAAAGAGGTCCTTAATCTAGCGACAGTGTTAGTTGCAGGGTCTGCTATTTTTTGGCTACGCACTTGACATCCATCCCTAATCTGTTCCCGATCCTGTTGCTATTTTTTCGCGTTTTCCCGCACCCCTGCAACAACGGAGAAAATTCTCTCGTCTTTTGTGACGATGGAGGAAAAGACAGAGCCTTATTCAAAGGGGTTATCGAATACATGGCTGACAGTGGGACCTCTGCCTGCCTTGATTTCGGAGGCAGAAGCTTGCACGTTGCGACCATTGGAGTTTTTCGTGGCTTGGCAAGGCGTGCTGACCATTGCATACTCAGGGTTCCCACCTGCTCTATGCAAGGTGTTTTCCTCTCGCCTTGGCTTTCAATGTTTATTGTTTGATTTGAATTCAAGTTTAGGTTATAAATCATGAATATAATGGAAGTCTGGTCTGAATATTTGGGCTGTAGCTCATTTTATTTTACTATGCCATGGTGATTCCTCATCTGTTTGAGCCAAAACTGAAATATTGGTGGGTTTAGCATTAGATTTAGGGTCGTTTAAAGGTGTCTTTTTTCTACCTAGTTGTCCCACTTTACTGTTTTATCCCCCTTTTCTAAACAACTTCTTCCTTAACTTGTTTGACAGCTAAAGCGGGGAATCAATGACATGTTTTCAAGCCTACCGAAAGAAAATCCAGGATCTCTGTGGCCCAAGACGTCTTTAGCCTGTCTTAAGGACTCGAAATTTCTTTCCGTGTCTCAATTGGTTCAGCTTCGAGAAATCTGCAGGTAACGTGTCCTCCAACATTTAGCATGTTGATGCCTATAGTACTCATTTCTCCACACAATGTTTGTATTACACATTGAACCTATGTTGCATACTTTCCTGTAAAATTAAGACAATAACTGTTAAACCATTCTATTTAAAGAACGAAGAAATGGTTTGGTGGACACTTCCATTTAAAAATCCCTTTCGCTTGTGTGGCTCCAAGTGTATTCATTACTATTCCAAGGGACTGTAATCCTCTACAATGCAAGTAATTTTTAATATTGCAGGGAGGAAAACTTGAGATTTTCAGAAGAAGATGCTGTTATTGTGGACAAGCTGTCTGTTGTTGTGTATCAGAACTGTTGCTTGGAGAAGACGCTGATGCTCACAGAAATCCCTTTGCGATGTCCAGCTAATTCATCAGAGCCACTGCTTGAGGAAAAATTGCACATTAGATCAGTTTTGGACGAATTTGCAGATGATAACTTACCTAGCTACTATTTTCAAGTCATAAGAGAAGGTATACCTCTTGACCATAGGCAGTTATTAACGAACAATTGTGTTGGCTGATCTGATTTTTGTGTCACTATTAAAGTTTTGCCCAATGATTCAAATTCCTTGGAGTTTCCTGCGCACTTCAATCTATATCAGCTGATAATGGTGATAAGGAGCAATGGAACCTAAATCAAATTGCTTGAAATATTTTGACTTTGATTTTGCCCCTGTGCAGGTCATCGGACAACGCACTACAGAGACCAAAAAGTGGGATCAACATTAGTGCATTTCCTCCATCACCCCCTTCGATTGTTAGCTAGATTCAGGGAGAGAGTTGAAGCTGTTATGCCTGGAATGTATGATTGGTTTTTGGATGATTCGCTTCATATCACAATCAGAGCTCTCTTCTAAGGAACACCTTCCTCTTTCATCTGTCAATTGAAATTTGTTGGTCATCATATAGAGCTTTATTGTTTTTCTAATGACATTTATATCATCTGGCCATGAAGTTTGTGTGTCTTTGAAGACTACAAATAGGTCCTCTAGCATTTTCAGAATCTTTTCTACTGTTATGTTGTAAAGGTGGTGTCAAAGCCGAAAATTTGAGGAAAGATACTTATATTTTCGTTAGAATTTACATTGTTAATGAAACGCATCCATTCTCATATTTAATAAGAGAAATGGATCCTGGATGCTAACAGAGCTTGCATTAGTTGGTTTACTTGATGTTGCTTGAATTGTCCCACTTGTACATAATTTATTTCTGCAATCGGATTGTCGAAGGTTAAACTGCCGATGGACCACACATAATCCTAAGAACTAAGGAGACAAAACCTAGCTCAAAGGCTTATTACAATACCCTGTTTTTATCCGAATTAACAAGCAGACGTGTATTAGTGGCCACAGAAAAATAAGTTCTCGTGAATGGTGAATATCAAAACAGACCCATTGAGGAGAGGCCATATGACAATTTCCACGCTTTTAAGAATAAATAGAGCAGCCTGGACATAGAATTGGATATCTTTAATGTCGAAGGAATCTTCCAACACCGTGTCAAACTTTAATATCGAAGCTATAGATAGCCTTTTCTGTATTTTAGATACTTCGTTACCAGTTGGTGCATTTCATACACTTTGCTACAATTACAAAGCCATGTAAATGTGGAGGATGATTTGGCAAATTCATTTGAAAATTGGTGAAGCATTTGCAGAATATGATAGTTGATGGAGAACCTGAGAGAAGGTGACAAGTTACCATGCGATTTTCCATTTTTCCCTGTCATAGCAGTGGAGAATACCTTAGGAGTATTGTCAATTATCAGAAGAAATGTCATCAAACAATTTGTTTGAGAGAATATAGAATAGGAATGTTGTTGTAAGGAAATGGGGGAGTAGACATTATTATACACACCAAAAAAAAAAATTGTTGGACACTCTATTAAATTAATGTAATAGTACACATATAAATTTATGAATGTTTTCCCAGATTCACCAGATAGAGACACTATTTTGATCACATGAACAACTAGTTGATAATATATCTCAACCACAAATCAATCTAGGAGCTAACCAGTTGGAGAGATTCTCTCCAACTAGATGTAACAGCCTCCTAAAGACTTGCTAATAGGCTTTTTTACTTAGACAAGTTCTACCCAAGAATGGCCAATAATCATAATAACCAAAAATATGATCACACACAACTGCTTGTCTTAATCTTGGACTGGTTGAGAAATCTTATAGGGCAACATTAAGGCAATTTTATTTTTGATTTCTCTTACTTGACACACACTTGTATTTTATATCTTTCATTTTGTTGTCACCCTCTGCAAAATGTGTTTTCAGTTGTTAAAAGAGGGCAAAAGAGCAGAGAGGTTTGCAGCCATCTTCCAAGCCACAGAAGCACTCAAAGCTAAATCGGACCCCCTCCAATGGATAGTGCTCAGAATTAGCTTTCCAATGGTATATGGAACTCCTCAAATGGACTCTGGAATCAAAAGTTAGAGTAGATTGAAGTTACCCTTGAAAAACCAGAAGACAAAGAGAAAATGCCTAAGGGTAAAATCCCAGGTCCTGGCATATCGGCGATCCCGCATATTGGCGATCAGAGGTCCAGGGTGCAACGCAACAACGAAATCATTTCGCCGATATGTGATTAGCGATCCCACACATCAAAGGTCCAAGGCATCGGAGCATCAAGAGATCGACGCATCACAATCGACAATCAAACAGGTGACACCCTTTCAAAGTTGTGATATCGCATAGAGTTCCAATTGCGATTAAATTCGCCGGGATTTGAGCCTCTAGTGTTAAAGCGCCGGGAATGCCTTGAAACATTTAGCAAAGGAAATCAATCGCAAAACAAGAAGAGGGCTGACCTTTTCTCTCTCCTCGAGGGGGCCACGTGGTTGAGCATCATTGGACCCCATAAATGAAACGTGGCTACGCATGATTGGTTCCAATACATGACACTTGGCAGCACATGGTTGGTTCCGATAAGGGACACGGGGCAACATGACATGGCAACATGATGGACACGTGGCAGGCAGATTCAGCGTTTTCAGGGGTCATATGAGGAAAAAAAGGTGACACATGTCACCACTCATAAGGTGACATGTGGCAGTGATGATGTCATATATCGGAGATCGGCAATTGGAGGTTGTAGTGTGCGTGCGTCAAAATGAAATCGCTGATTGAAAACCTCTAATTAAGGGGCTCTGATATGGGGGCTGGCCTACAGTCACGAGGAGTGCGAAAGGACCAAGGGTTAAGCAAAAAAGGTGATCGACGTTCAGCGATTGACGAAGTGAAATGTTGTGCGCCAAAGTTAAATCGCTGATAGAGGAGCTCTGATATAGGCGCTGGCCTATGGTCACGAGGAGAGCGAAAGGACCAAGGGTTAAGCAGAAAAGGTGATCGACGTTCGACGATCGACGAAGTGAAATGTTGTGCGCCAAAGTTAAATCGCCGATTGGAATTCATCGATAGAGGAGCTTTGATATAAGGGCTGGCCCACGGTCAAGAGGAACTTAAAGAACCAGGGGCAGAAAGTAGTTTACAAAGGAACGATAGCCCCCGGCAAGAACAAAAGGCCTTAGTGCCTTAAGGCTAAGCACCAAGTCACAACCCTCGGTCCTATGGTTAGAAATGTGGGAAGGGCTAAGCAGAAGGGGCTTGTCATATCAGAGGTCGACAATCGACAAATTTGAATACTGCACCACTGTGAAGTTTGCGATATGGAATCGCTCCGATAAGGAAGTACAGAGCTTTAAAGGCATATGGGTTGGCAACTGCAGTATTGAATGAAGGCATGGAGCAGTTGGAAATCGATATGGGCTAATCCTGTGGAAGCCCCTGGGACAAGAAACCAAGGACTACATGGGCAACAAAAATGAATTAGATTGCTTCGCGCACACGTCTTCATGGAGTAAATGGAGGTATGGGACTCAGGAAGACTTAATTTCTCAGCATGGAGCTCCTCACAGTTAGACAATGAAAGATTGTCAGGTCAATCTCTGCTTTTACTCTGTGACAAGCAACCACAGTTGATCGCTACCAGCGCCAGAGAGTGGTGAAGATAGGCAGTTAAGGCGAAAGCAACAGGTGAACCGACCGAGCAGCTAGAGGGACACATTGTGGCAGAGACGTGGCCTGATCAAGGGCCTTCACAGGAACAACAGAAGGATATTTTCCTTAGTCATCTTTCAGTTTTGCTTATTTCTATTTATTTTGTAATTTCTGTGTATTTTCAAGAAAGGAATCAAATCCTTAGTAATCATTTTAGGCAGCAGAGCTATCGCACACTGAGACAACTAGTCTATCGAACAACTGGCCCTTGGCTGAGATATTTTGTAATTGATTCAAAGCTCCCCCTCTCCTTATAAATAGGGGGAAGAAACACTTAATAGAGGTTCCAGAATTCTGCACCCGCAATGGTCCAAATTCTGTGATTCCACTTTGGTTCTAATTGCCTGTTCATGAGGGACTCAAGCGATGTATGGCTAAATGTAATGGACTAGTATATTGGACTCATTTTGAGGATTAATGAAACTCTTTGGTGATTCCAATCATGGCTATAAGCAGTATGTTTTCCCCTCTGTAAATCTCATTTCATGTATGTTTCTCTTCTACTGAAATTGTGTAATGAAGCTGTTGATCTCATTCTCTCATGGTTATATGTATGCTGCTAAGTAGTAATAGTACCTGTGTTATTTAAAGATTTACTTATGTACCTTTAAGAGCATAGATTTACATATGTTGATTAGTGATAAGTGTATCCATGAGCTATAGAACATGAAACCTTAATTCGTGCTCCACAATTCCTGTCATTCCATCTCTTCTACCTTCCATCCTTCTGCCAGAACATTGCTACTTAGGATTTTGTCTTGTTTACAACCCTATGCATCTATTTCCTTCATTTCTCTCCTCCTCTTCACCTTTACTACAACTTCAATATTAAGCTGCTCATTGTTGTGTGTCGGCCATTAGAACAAGACATTCCTCTTTGAGATCAACCCGATTCACCCCTTGTATTTGGATCCATGTATCTGCTTGAGTTCACCTTGATGAAAGACTATTGAACCAAGCCCCCATTTATTATCTTTCAAAACTACGTGACAATTGGAGTGCAACATAATCCCTCAGATAATCCTAAATGCACTTCTCTCTTTAAGATGTCCTAGGCACTAGTCTACAATCAACCTAGAGGCTGTCTCTAGGAAGCTTTCTATATCTCCTGAAGCACTTGTGCTACAGGTGCTAGAAAAAGCGACAACACATCTGTTGATTATATTAGTGTTTTTTATCATCGAATAAATGTCAAAAACATGAAGATCACAACTATATAAGATGAACACAAGATGTAGGCACTCAACCAGGGCAAAATCCCTATGAAGGGGAAAACCTTGTCAAACTCTTCCACTAATAGATTCAAATCGAATTGAGACAATCCAAGACCTTAGACCAAGACAGCGAGACCAAGACAACCACTGCCTTCATCCACCAAGTCAGCCTTCAACATAACTTCTTCAAGTCAATTAGAATCTCGATTCCTCTTTTCTGCAATTTCTGAAGTTTGTCCTCTCTCCTCGGCCCCTGCAACTAGCTTTAGATTCCTTGCTTGTGTGACAGAGAGACATACAAATCTGGTTCTCTTAACTTCATAGACTTCTCATTCTTCTTTGTTGGAGTTACTTCTCCCTTTCTTGACCTTTGCATCTCTCTTCTTGACTTCTGATCGCAAATCGAGTTACTTCTTAGATGATAGCCACAATAGATCGAGTGCTTCTCTTATTTATAGACTTTATAAGGGTGACAAATCACTTCATGAGGCCGACTAGTCAATTGAAGAAGCTGACTTGGTGGAGAAGGGACAAGACACATATTTATTACATAAACCTTTTTATTTCTAGACACTAAAAGCCCAATTATATTGACTCAAGATACAAGCCTAGAAGCACACAATGGGTGCTTTGACCTATTGACCAATGACCCACGCATGAAACCCATGCTTTAATAAGTCAATTTTCATTTACAATAAAAAAAATTCTTTCTTTTGACAATTACATCATGACTCAATTACAATTTATGAACACTGACACTAGTTACATTTTTTAATAGGACCCTCTCCAAATAAAGAATCTATCAATAAGACGCAATGCCATGCTTGCTTAAAGGTGCATTGTGAAGGTCCATGCATAATTCAAATGCCAATGCTACACAAAACTATAGCACAACAAAAGATTCATGCATTGTGTGCCATGCCTTTCTTAGAGATCCTTAAGAGTTCCCCTTGAATCTAAAGGCATTCAATTAACTTTATTGGCGAGATTGACTCTTTTGACACCAGATTAATTACTTTAGACTTCAACCAAGCAATGCTTAGGCTCCCTCACCATGTCACCTTTTACATCAAAATATATTATCATGTCCTGAATGCTTTTAGAGGCATGGTAAATGAAGGGCCCTCCACAAGTGTTCTGTTGTTATTAGTATGGAGGCCTCTTAGCTCTCCTAAGCTTGTTATGTTGACTACCTTATTGAAATCCTTTGATGGTCAATCCTTCAAACCGTGAAAAAACATTCTTAATCTCTTGGTTTGGTTTGTAGGAAAAAAGCATATCATGGAAGTGATTGATGCTCCTCTTGAATATAATATTTTGTCGGGATTACGTTGAATGTATGAGTTTTCTACCCTTAAAAGTTGGGCTCTTCATTAACATAATTTATTGATTGAAAGATTAATAAAATGATAATAAAAGAGTAATTTATTAAGTTATGATAAAAGAATAATTACTTTTTTTTTCTACACAAAACAACTATCTTTGATATTATAAGAATTGGTTTTCATGGCCATAATCATTTACAGGCTTTGGTTACTTCAGCTGCTTCAACATTTCAATACAACCACAACATTTTTTTTGCTTCTACGAGCTTTTTGCACTGCAATTCTACACTGGAACCTCCTATAGACTTTACAAAATTGTCCCAAAAAAACTCAAATTTACAATGCATATAACATCTAAACTAAGATACTTCAGAGGGGCCAGCTTCAGCCTTGTCCTCGGTTGCTTCTTGCTTGCCACACGACCATCCTTCACCATGTGATGCTCCCTCAACGTTGGTCTTTTGTGTGTTCAAAGTCGAATCGCTGAAACATTGCAAGTCTTCATCCTCGACGTTCCTAACAATTTCACAACACTGAGTTCATACATTCCCATCAACAATTTCAACTGCCTCTCCACTAATTTGTTCTAACAGGCCAACTCCACTTTAGAAGCTTGGCTCTCGACTTCCCAGTTATTGAACCACCAAATTGAATGCAGAGGGCGAGAAGGAGTTGGGATGATTTCCCAACAGGTCCATCTCTTTAACATTGATTGCACTCTCCGACGTTGATGAGCCCCGAGAAAAAACATTAAGTCTAGCCTCAAGCGAGAATTCCAATCTTTCTCCACATCCATGAAGAACATCTCCGCACAAAGGAAATTCTCCAGGTCATGAATATTCATGGTTTTCAAGGAGTGCAGACAGATCTTGAACATAAGGCGAAGGGTGTGAATCTCATTAATATGCGACCTTCCTCCTGGCCGATTGTACCAACTGTAATCTTCTCCGTGTAGGGAATGTAATGTGGAGTGCTCACTCCAACCATGTAGAAGATATTCAAGAGGACATGGCCATGGAAGTGGAAATCCACATGACAATTCTCATTTAGAAAACAGTCTTTCGGATTAATCACATTGTAAGGATTGGGTCGACGTTTTGAACCAACTAATGTGGTTCATCCTCACGACAAGGTGAGAAATCAAACAATCTGAGAGAATAAATAGCATGGATGAATCATTGTTCAGTGTTAGTCGTTCAGAATTAGCTGTTGGTGAAGTAAAATTATTTAGGAGTAATTAACTAGTATTTAGTTAGAAATTAGCCGTTATGTAATAACTAATTATTTATTATCGAAATTGTCAAAATATATTAATTTAAATAATAATATAATCTAAGAAAAATAATATTATAAGCTAGGGTTGACCTAGTCAATGGGAAATAGGAAGAAAACTAGCAGTTACCATGATATAGTAAATAATAATGTTAATAATATTAATAAATTTATATAATATTATAGGAAAGGGTTGACCTATGGGAGGAAAGCTAGCCGTTATAATGAATAATTAATTTATATAATCATATTGGTTCAAAATTAGTTATTATGTAATGAATTAGTTGGTGATAATATTAAAAATAATTAATATATTAATCAATTCAAATAATAATAATATCCAAGAATAATTTATAATATTATTAGGTGAAGGACCGACGGTTATGATATAATAAATAGGTTACTAATATTGTTAAAAATAATTAATATTAGGTTGAAAAAAGTTGAAATGTAATAAATTAATTATGACATAAAATAATTATTTAAAAATTTTGTTGTGTAAATTTAATTAGAGAATGTTTGGTTGAAACTTCATTTAATTTCGATATATTTTATAATCATGTATTTTAGAATCTTTTAATTCTTTTTTTTTCTTTGGTTTTTTTCAATAAGGACGATTTTAATGGAATTATAATAAAAGAGACCATAAGCTAGAGGATAATTCACCTCATTGAAAGGAGGAAATCCAAGAAAGGAATAACCATCAACAGGGGGAGAGCAAATAAAATCAAGGTGGAAAACATCTGAAGCCAAAAAAAGATAAGGGGGAGGAGAGGGCGGAGGAGTTAAGAAGCGAGAGCTGGAATCCAGCTTTTACTTAATTTCCAGCCATCATCCCTATTAAGGTTTTTGGCATGCCTCTCAATCTCAATCGCTTCCCTGAGTTTCTTGTGGTGGAAATGACCAATTTTAGCAATAACCTTAAATTCTTCAATGCAAACATGGTACTTTGATTTCTCAGCATGTTTTGCAAGGGCTCATGTGCGGGAGCGATTATGTCTGATGTCAGCAACATGTTCACTGATCCTCTGCTTAATAGACCTTCCTGTTTCTCTAATGTAGGGGATACCACAGGAGCAGGGAACAAGGTAAACACCTTTTGAGTCCTTTGGGTCAATAGGGTCCTTAACTGATCTAAGAGAATTTTTAATGGTATTGAGAGGCTTGAAGGAAGAAGAGACATTAGTTTTCTTAAGAATATGGGCAATCCTATTCGTGGTTCCTAGAATATACGGGAGGTAAACCTTAGAGATACGATCAGCAAGGGCAGGTTTAACCTAGGCTCTTTGTTAGCTTGTGAAAGGCCTTGAGGCTATGGGACCTGCTATACCCATTATTTTCAAAAACCTTAAGAAGATGAGATTTCTCCTGATCAAGGTGGTCATCATCGGAGATTCTTAGAGCATGGGTAGCGAGAGTGCTGAGAACCCCGAATTTCTGAGCTGGGAATTTCCCACAAGCTTCTTTCGCTCCATCTGGATCTAGCAAACCAGATTTCGATTTCTTTGTGGAAAATGATTGAAGATAGTTCGGCAATGAAGGCCCTCCGGCTAGAGGAATCATCCAGGAAAAAAGCATTTGATTAAATTTGAAAAACTATTAAATGTTGGATCGCGCTCCCCCAGTTTCGTTTCTGACTCGGATCTGCATCAATCAACAAGTGTGGTCAATAAAGAGTATATCATGGCTTTAAAGCACTGGATTTCGCACAATTCAGATTCAAGTTCGTATTTGGTTAATTTAGTGTCCTAAATTACTCTACATAACTTATCAATCCGAGTATCGTAAACTGATGAAGTGTAGTGCACTATATGTGCTAGATGGCCCTTCCTACTTCAGTGTTGTTGAGTTTTAAGTTGTTTTGGGGTTTTTAATCCTTTAATCCTTAATGATGTGCAATGTATTTAACAAGACCTTAAATCTACTTCTGCTAATGAAATGAGGACTAAGAGTACTTTAGGCCAGATTTGGAAGTCAAACTTTTGGTCAAGAACAGAGTTTCTATTCTTGCTATTATGATTGTTTCCAAAACATGAACTAAAAGGACTCAAGAGTGAAATTACAACTACTATCTAATCAATTACAAAACCAAAGCTTAAATGAGATATTAAAAACTGAAAATGAGATCGCAGTTATCTATGATGAATGAAATACTGAAAATGAGATTACAATTACCGTCTAGTCTATTGCAGAATCAAAACTTGATGAAAAACTGAAAATGGAATTATAACAAAACTAAATGAAAAACTATGACTAAAAATGAAATTGCAACTAGTCCACTATAACAACTAAATGAAGTGTTTTGTCACTCTGCTACACAATTTTGGGAGAACAACCTCCTTGTGATAACATTTTGAGGAATTCAATACTTCATTGTTCTAAGAAAAACTAATACTAAAAATGAAATTGCAACAAAATTAAATGAAAGACTAAGACTGAAAGTGAAATTGCAACTAATCTACTATGGAAACTAAATGAAGTGTTTTGTCACTCTGCTACACAATTTTGGGAGAACAACCTCCTTGTGATAGCATTTTGAGGAATTCCATACTTCATTGTTCTAAGAAAAAGTAAACATAAAAATGCAGAGAAAGACTCATTCATAAATGAAATATTTCACCACTTAGTTTTGAGATGAACCATCAACTAAAAGGGCTTTTAGAAACATTCACTTACAACATGAGTTACTAAACTAACAATAAAATGGCATTGATCAGTTTAATTCAAAATCTAAAGACTAATGAACAGCAAATGAAATGAATTACTCTATACTACTGACATCAACTTCAAGCTACTGATAAGAAACTAGAAAGTAGTGAAACAAAAGAGCTATTCTGTGCTGAAATAAAACTATTCTGAGTTAGTAAGAAGATGACAAAAACTGCATTACAAACCAAGTTAGAAAATGGTTATAAACATCATGGAAAAACATAGTGAATTTACAGTGAACTATGAAAGACAAAATAAAATGTAACCTTAACCAGCGCAGGGGCCCTCTGCAAAGGTCTCAGGTTATAAACACTTAATCAACACTCCAACAACGCTTTCAGGTATCCATGAAACATAGTCTTTATATTAAAAACAAAGAATGAGTTCTTCAAACTACAGAGCGGAAATCTGAACTTAACACATGAGCAAAATCGAACTTGTTCTGTGTTCTTCACACAGGTATTTATAGAGAAATTATACAATTGTTTTAAGGAGAAAAATAAGCTACAACAAAACACGTAGGCAGGCAAGTATGCGGAATTCTTGTCCTTGGTTGCTTGGAAACATAAATCTATGGTAATGGCTGTTGGATTCAGTTTGCGCAGGTGGCAAATGAAGTCCGTGGCCTCAGGAAACTGCTTCGGATCCCATCACTGAGAAACGTGTACAGAACAGAGTCCTGTTTGCCTTAGGTTTCTATGTTTGACTTCCCTTGACCGGAGTCTTCCTTGTCGATCTAGGCCAGATGAATAGGATACGATCTATGCCCTGATGTTTTCCAAGCTACCCATGTAGTCCTTTTCCCCTCTTGACACCTAGAACCTGCAAAAGCGTGGAAGTGGTTGTGGAACAGTCGATTAGCTGCAAAATGTGGCTGCGTTTCGTAGCTCAAAGACAAAAACTTATTCAAATAGCAAACATAATAGTATAACATGTAAATCACTGAAATATACTCCTTGAGGCAATGTATAATATTTTTTGATGATAAGGATGCATTTTTCATGAAAAAAAAGGATGAGAAAAGTTGCTAAGGGAAAGACAGTTTTGGAGCTCAACATACCCCCATCGCAAGACTATTGCATGTCCCCATGCAATCAAAATTGTGAACTCTCTCCTACTGCATTTGTTCTGAGACTTCAGCCAAAACATCCAACCTCTTCTTGCTTTTCTTTGCACCAACTGCCATCCTAGGCTTCCTCATGAGAAATCGATACTTGAGGTTAATAAGTGCCTTGTTTAGCTTCTTATTCTTCTTTTTAGTTTTATGTTCTTCTTGTGCCATAAACCCAAGTGAAGCATAGTGATATCATGGATAATCTTATCCAACTTGTTCTGTTCTTTTAAGGCTTCATTTTCTCTTTGGATGTGCCTATTTAGAACTTCTAGCTCATAGATTTCCTGTTTAAGTGAGCTAATTAAAGTTTCTTGTGATGTGGCAGGCTGCTCGGGTTTAGCTAAAGTCCCTGGGTCCACTGATGTACCTTTTTTTCTCCAATGACTCTATGTAGTCATAAATCTGTGGTTGGATTGGGTCAATGCTGTAGAGGCTCTTCTTGGGCTGCTTTCAAAGTTTTGTGGAGGAGAGTTTTGTGGGCTTTGCTCATATGGAATATTGTCATGGGACTGAGTTGGAGTTTCTTCCTCCAAATCTATGAACTGGGTCTCTTTTGATTTTGCTTTCTTCACTTTGCCCCTGAGTCTATAACTTCTCCTCAAACTTTGGGAGCCTATGATTTCTTCCTCTATAACCTGTTTCCTTTTCCTTTCTCCTTATCTTTCTTGAGCTGATCCCTGATTTTGATTAGTCTCTCAGAAAGTAGTTGTTCATCCTCCTTAGATGATGAAGGTTCAGGAATATTCTTGTGGATTTCCTCAACCTTTTCTTTCATTTTTCTCCTCTGCTTTGTCTGCTTTTTTATCTCTGTTAATGTTTCAGAGATTGGCTCTTCTTCATTGTTTTTCTGTGCTGAAGTTTCAGGGGTGTTTTGAATGGTGAGACTGGTCTTCCTTTTCCTACTTCTTTTTATAGGACTTCCCTCAGGCAATTCTGGAGCATCTTGGAAGAAGTTTCTTACCAAAAAGTTCTCCCATGTGTCCCCTACACTTCTTAAGTGAAATTCAACTAAATTTTTTACTAGTCCATGGTGATATAGAGTGGTTTCTATTGCTTCAATTTTCTTCTGAACATTAGTGGCCATTCTTCTCAAACTATTCAACAGGAAAAATGGGAGATTGAGGGTTCCATCTTCTAGAAAATTCATTAATAGTCGTATGTGATATACATACATGGAACCAAACCTCCCTTCGCATGTTATTAACTTTTGCAAAATTAATAACATGCTATTTAATTTGTTTTTAAGTGCAGAGATTGGAATCCTTTTCTAAAAACTGAAGTGTCCATACCTGGATTTTTGAGAATGACCTTCCAAGATTCATCATGAAACTCTTTATTCTTGAACCACCTCTCTCCTAGCCTTGGTAGTTCGGTTGCTTCAGCAATAAAGGACTCGGTAACTGCAAATTTGATGTCACCTATTTCCACGTCCATTCCATCAAATGATCTGGCAAAGGATTTGGTGATTTCTTTATGGTAACCGTTGAATTTTTCAATGAAACTCAACCAACCAGCCTTCTGTAACATTCCTTTCAACTGAGGATAACCTTCCATGTACTTCACCCCTATGGGTTCAGTTCTGACGATGAGCCCCATCACCTCTGTTCTCTGCTATTCTTCAAAATTCCCTTCACTGTTTGAGAAATGGAGTGACTGCGTAAAGATGATTGTGTATACGGCAATGGAGCAATTGGTATATAGAAACAAAAATAACTATAGATATGGAGACGGAATGACTGAATATATGGAAGTAAAACGACTATGAATATGAGATAAAACGACTGTACATACAGGGTATACAAAAATAGAGTAGTTGTATGCATAAAATGTGTGGAAACAGAGTGTGCACAAGGTATATGAAAACAGAGTGCTTGTATGCACAAAATATATGAAAACAGAATGATTATATGCACAAAACGGCTGCGGAAGTATAAGAGAAAAATTTGGTGTAATAAATGAACAATCAGGATTTTGAAGAGTCGTATTCAAATAGGTTATGTCATTATATCTAACCGTTTAACAGGTGTGCTGTAGAAGTCTGGTTAAGTACGAGTCATTGAGTTTAAAACGGAGATTGCATCATTAGACCGTTTGGCATTAAAGATGGAAGGTGTTACGGAATCATCATGGCAGTCAAATCTCATAATGATAAATCAAGGAGTCATGTGATTATATAAGTTATACAAACTTATGTTTTTTGTATTGATTTTTGAAATAAGTTTTTGTTTTTACCTTTAGAACCTTACCTTCTGCTTGCTAATCTCTTGTTGTTTTCTTCCACAGGTGCTTAGATGTGATTGGTCTTCAAAGTTGTTCTCTCCTCAATTACTTGCATATGAGATATTTTTATGCACTGACCTCTTTGTGCTTGGACTGATAATCAAATTGTTGCTGTAGAATCAGATTGGCTGCAGAACAGGATTAGCTACGGAACGGGAACAGCTGCAGAACGTGGAAACAACTGCAGAATGTAAAACATAGAGTAAAATATGACTTATGAATGAATGAAATGGAGATGGTTGTGTGAGTGAAAATATGACAAGATGATAAATGAAAAATGGAGATGGAAGAAATGCTAGAGAGGAAAAATTTATTGGTGGAATATGGTAGTGGAGTGAAGTGAAACTTTGCAAAAGTAAAACAGAGTGAAAATGAGATAAAACAATGAATTTTGCAGAATGCAAAGTGAGTCACCATTTTTTTCAGCAAAAGGAAATGGAAAATATAGGGTGTCAGAAGCTTCTGATTTTCACCCTGTATTTTCTGTATAAGCATGCCAATCAGTGATTGGTTTTCAACCTTATACAATTTTTTTTAGATAGGAAAAACAAAGACTAAGTTGGTGGAGAAGAAGGATTCTTCTTCACCAACTTCATTTCAGAATTGTTCTGAAAGATCTTGATGAACTCCTCCTTTGAGATTGGTTTTTGATAAATTTTCAATCTATGACCATTCACAAGGAGAGGAGTTTGACTTTCATCTATTGTTCTGATCCTTACTGCTCCATTACTGAAAACTTTTTCAATCTCATATGGCCCAAGCCAATGAGTTTGAAACTTCCCTTGAAAATCTTTAAACTTTGAATCAAATAATAGTGCCCAATCTCCCTCTTGAAACTTCTTGTCCTTGATGTATTTGTCATGCCATTTAGCCCTCTGTTGTTGGACTAGGCCAGTCCTTTGAACAACTTCTTGTCTGATTTCATCAAGTTCATTTAATTGCTCCAGTCTATGCTTTTGAGCTTCTAATAAATCCATCCCCAACTAGACTGCCATCTTGAAAGTTTTGACTTGGAACTCTATAGGGAACAAGACTTGCTTCCCATAAACAAGTTCATAGGGTGTATGTCCCGTTGTATTCCTCCATGTAGTTCTATAGGCCCATAAGGCTTCAAGAAGCCTTTCTGCCCAATCTCTTCTATGTAGATGCATAGTCTTAGTGAGGATTCCTTCAATCACTTTATTTGTAGACTCCACTTGACCATTTGCTTGTGGATGATAGGGAGTGGATTTCCTATGCTTGATCTTGTACTCCTCCATAAGCCTCTCCATCATGTTGGATGTGAATTGAAATCCCTGATCTGTCACAATTTCTCTTGGAACACCAAAGCGAGTAAAAATATCCTCAAAAAGAAAACTAACTACAGATTTTTCGTTAGCAAAAAGTAATGCTTTGGCTTCTACCCATTTGGTGACATAATCAGTGCATACCAATATATACTTTTTCTGCTTGGATGGAGGATTAATAGGTCCAATAAAGTCTAAAGCCCATTTTTCAAAGGGTTTGATAAGTACCTAAGGTTGTAATGGCATTTCATTTGAGGGAGCAGGTTTCCCTACCCTTTGGCAGTTGTCGCACCTTCTGACATATTCTTTAGCATCTTTGAAGATGGATGGCCAATAATATCCTAAAGAAAGGATTTTATAGGTTGTCCTCTTGTCAGCAAAGTGTCCACCACACGGCTCATCATGACATGCTTTGAGAATATCAGGCATTTCATCTTCCCTGACACACCTTCTGATCATAAGATCTGGCCCTGTTTTATACAATTCGTTAGTGATCCATGAATATCTTGCACTATCTTGAATAATCTTTCTTTTCTCTCTAGGAAATAAATGTGAAGGTAACTTCCCTATAACCAAGTAGTTAGCAACATCTGCAAACCAAGGAGTTTGAGTAGTTACTGCAAAGAGATATTCATCAGGAAACTTATCTTCAATTGGAGAGTCTTCTTTGATATTCTAAATCCTGGACAAGAAATCATCAACTGTGTTTTGTTTTCCGGGTCTATCTAGCACAGTAATGTTGAATTCTTGCAAAAGTAAAATCCATATTGTAACTTTGCCATTAGTAATAGGTTTATTCATCAAATATCTAATTGCAGAGTGATCTGTATGAACAAAGGTTTCATAGCCTGTTATATAGTGTCTAAACTTGTTAATTGCATGAACAACAGCTAAGAATTCTTTTTCAGTCACAGTATAATTCAACTCAGTGGGAGTCAAATTTTTACTTGTATAGTAAATGGCATAAGGAATCAAATCTTTTTGTCCCAATACAGCTTGAAGCATCTGTAGAGATATGGAAATGAAGTTTCTAATTTGGTCCTCTTAAGATAGGTGCTTCTTTCAAGGTTTCAAATGCTAGTTGGCAATCAGAATTCCACTTGAATTCACAATTTTTTGTAAGCAATTTAAAGAGGGGATATGCTATTTTAGTGAATTTTTCTATAAATCTTCTATAGTATTGTGCAAATCCTAGAAAACTTCTAACATCCCTTTGGCAATTTGGAATTGATAACTTAGAGATGACTTCAACTTTAGATTTGTCAACTTTAATCCCATCTCCTGAAATGTGATGTCCTAAAACAATACCTTCTGTAAACATCATAAAGAATTTTTCATGGCTTAGTGAAAGGTTTGTTTCTTTACATATTTTAAGGACTTTTTCCAAATTTTCCAAAGCTTCTTCAAATGTGTTACCATAGACTGTAAAATCATCCATATATACCTCTACACAATCATGTATTAGATCAGAAAAAATTCCTAGTATTGCTCTTTGGAATGTTGCTGGTGCATTACATAACCCAAAAGGAAGTACTCGGTAGGCAAAAGTTCCCCATGGACAAGTAAATGTGGTTTTTTTTGATCCTCAGGTGCTACCTGAATTTGATTATAACCACTAAAACCATCCAAGAATGAGAAATACTTCTTACCTGCTAATGTATCTAATACCTAATCTATAAAGGGAAAAGGAAAGTGATCTTTCAAGGTTGCTTTATTCAATTCTCGATAATCAATGCACACCCTCCATTTACCATTCTTTTTAGGCACAATTACCAAAGGAGAAACCCATTGGCTATCTGAAATTGGGTAAATGAAGTTTACATTGAGTAATTTTTGGAGCTCTTCTTTCACAATTTCCCTAAGATTTGGATTCATTCTTCTTTGAGGTTGTCTGATTGGTCTATTGTTTTCTTCAATATAGATATGATGGATACAAGTCTTAGGATCAATGCCTTTCATGTCGGTATACTCCCATGCAAATGCAGCAGAATGTTTTTGTAATATTTTGGTTAGCTTTTCTTGTTGTAGTTTCTCCAAGTTTTTGTTTATGTTCAATGTCCTACCTGGAAAAATTTCAATTGTAGAGCTACCAAACTCTTCCATAAAATAGAGGGACATCTGCTTAGATGACAAGTATTCAACATTAGATTTTTCTTGGAATTGTGCATGATCATATTCTGAAGATGTTTCAAAATTTTCCAATGTGTTCAAAATTTGACTATCTTCACTAATTTCTGACATAGTAAAGAGAGGTTGGATATCATCTTCTTCATCGATCCATTCCTTATCATCTATTTCTGTGAATGCTTTTGCTGGAGGATACAAAGTAAATTTATTTGTTGAATTACCATCAGAAATCTACGTCACTAGATCTACAACTAATAAAAGCATCAATTGTGGCCAGCCAACGTCTTCCTAATATGAGTGGGTGTCCTCCTAAATTATTATTGGGAGTTAAAATCATGAAAGCAACAGGATATTACCAATAATATAAGGAGACTGAAATATCTTCTAGCACACCATTTGGTTTGATTACTGATCTATGTGCAAGTGGTAGCAAGGTAGGTGTGTAAAGAAGATTAGGAAGTTTAAGCTGCTCCATAATTTGTCTACTCATAATGTTTATTGTTGCCCCTAAGTCAATCAATGTGTTTGGAATTTCAATCCTATTTATATGTGTCTTAATAATTGGACTTCCTGGATCCACATATTTCTGCATGGCAATCTTTCCCATCATAATGTCTGCTATCTTTCCTACCAAGGGAATTCTTTTTGTTTCTCTCGGTTTTCTTCCTGGTCTTTTGATGCTCAACTCCTTTATTGTCTTGGCTAGAATTGGAATTTCTCTAATGGCTTGTAACAAAGGAATTTTGATACAAACATTCTTCAATTCATCTAGAAAATCATAATTGGGCAACAAGATTTGTTTTTCTACCCCTCTATCAATTTGTAATCTCTCAGGAAAAGGAGGTGTAGAAGTAGATGTTGGTTGCTCAATGATAGGAGTTGTGTTTATTGATTCTTTTTGTTTTTATTTTTCAATATTTTGGTTTTGGAGGGATGTTCCCTCAAAACTTTTATTGACTTTTAGGGAATCCTCCTCAGAAGTGTCATGTTCTTGAATAACTATATAAGGTTTTTCCTTTTATAATATCCTACCAGATCTAAGTTGAACATCATTAAGATCTAGAGGAGTAAGTAATCATGTAAGTCGGTAATTGTTGTCCTTCTACCATGTAAGCATTCTAAGGGTTTTATTATTGGGGTTTGGCAATGGTTGGGCAGGTAACTGATTTGGTTTTTGTTGAAATGGAAGTAAGAGTTGAGGATTTTGACTTTGTTGTGGAGGTTGTTGTGGAAATGGCAATGAAAGTTGAGGGTTTTGATTTGGAAGTTGTGGTTGCTGATTTTGCTGCTGATTTTGTGGGGGAGGATAACTCTGATAAGATGGAGGATATTGATAATATTGAACAAATCTCCCATAAGGATTTTGTACCCCTTGTGCCCACGGTCGAGATTGATACTAAGATTGAGGTTGAGGCCAAGGTTGCTGCCAAGAATTCCAGTTTGGTGGGGGCTGAAAATACATTGGATTGTTAAATCCTTGATTTTGTGGCCCCTGCCAAGGTCTTCTTGCAACAAAATAAAGAGGTTCTACAGGATTTGGGACTGTTTCCTCTTGAAAGACAACCTTAAGACCTGGGATTGAGGGACAACCCTTGGTCTCATGACTTTCTGAACAAATCATACAAGTTTCTACAATTTTTGCATCTAAAGGGCATTCCCTTAGAGCATGTTTTTTTCTGCATTTTGGACAAAAGATGGCTAAAGCATCAGCCTTTGTTTTCTGCTTGTTTTGAATTTTAAGGGTGTTTGGTTGCTCACTAAGGCTCCCTAAAATGTCAGTTTTAAACTCATCAAGCATATTGCAATTTCTGCCCTACTTACAGATCCAATTGCTGATTTGTTTGCTCTAACAAGAGAAGGATCTCTCAGCCCTTTCCCAGTTTTAGATTTCCCTCTTGAGAGATGAACACATAGTTCTGCTATGTCACTCAATGGAAGTTGAGAGAGATCTTCCGTCCCCATCATGTTAAGGATATCTATCCATTCATCTCTAATGGCCTTTAACAAAAGATCTTTCAAAGTTTCTTCATCTAAATTGTTCATTTTTGCTCTTTTCAAATTATAGTTGAATCTTTCAAGCAAATCCTCTAAGTTTTCATCTTCATTTTGCATCATTTTGAACACCTC